>CACRXK020001414.1:0-25934 GCA_902702795.2 Paramuricea clavata | reverse complement strand
TCAAAGTCGTTTTCTTGTAGCCAACCAAGGACAAAGTTAATTCCTTTGCACTTGAAGACCTTGAACTCATCCATTAATTATTGACGCCATTTTGGATTCTGCACACATGTTTAAAAGAAAAATTCAAATTCCCGACCCCCTTCAAATTCTCCACCTTCCACTAGAAAAAAAGGTCAAATTCCCGCCTTCTTAAAATACTAAACAAGCAAATTCCCCAGGTATGCCCGGGGGGGATGTCAAGGTTTCGATTTGATTCGCGCATAAGTTTATTTATATTGTAAAACTAGAATCTAGGATGATATTTAATTCTCATTCTTGTCAGGTAAACAGCACAGCAAGGCTGTATCATCTTACTCCGTTCTCAGTCTGTCATATTATGCTCCAGATTAAACGAAAGCAGGTATAATATTTACTATTGTGCAAACTGCAGGGACCGCGGAACAGGGGGGCCCATGCCCCACCCCCCCACTGGCCTCCCCCCACTTTTTCGGTGGATAATAAAAAGTTACCAGATAAAATCCAGCCTTCCTGCGTGGAATAGCTCCCGTGCTATCCTTGCCCCCCACTTTTGAACAGGCTCTGCGGCCCTTGCACTGGAAGATTATTATGAAACAAATAACCCAATATGGTATTGGACTATTGGTAGTACAATCTGCCTCCTCCTGAAAAAGTTTGAATATGCCACCCCCTCCCTTGAAAATAGTTGCCATTTACCTACCCCATATATGGCCTCTCCCCCTTGAAAAATTTACATGTGTTTTGATCTCCATGAAAAATTTACCATCCACCCACCCTCTGAAAAGTATCCATCTGCCCCACCTTCTCTTAAGAAGATTTGCTGTGTCCCCCTTGAAAAGTTTGCATCAGCCTCACCTCCTCTGAGAAGGTTTTTGCTATTACCCCTCTGAGAAACCCTACCTGCTCTGAGAATGTGTGTTGTGACCCCCCCCCCCTGAAAAGTTTTTATCTTCCCCACCTCCTCTAAGAAGGTTTACTGTGATCCCCCCAAAAATTGCATCTACCCCACCTCCTCTGAGAAGGGTTACTGTAATTCCCCCAAAATTTGCATCTGCCCCACCTTCTCTGAGATGGATTGCTATGACCCCCCCAAAAATGACCCCCCCCCCCCTGCTGAAAAAGTTTGGTTTTAAAGTTCAACGCTCCCAAAAAAATTGGCAAGTACCCAAAGGAGGGGACAAAGAAGACAGGAAAACGTCATTTCCCTCTATTTCGTAGGGTCTGAGTACATTTTGGAAAGGACAAGGTAGTAAATTGGCTGTGAGAGGAATGAACCTCATGGCAGAATTGTTAATCAGTCACGTTACAAATGAACAACTACCCAGGTAAGTCTAAGATGTTGAAGGCAATTTATTGTCTACGACGATTTATCAAATCTGCAAATGTTGAGTACATTGGTTTTTGGTTGACAGAATATTATATATTCGTTTTCAGAGAGGTCAGTGGGTCGTCTACAACACTGACACAGCTTGCTGGACATTTCATTGGCAAGAGGTAATTATTGTGCTTTATTATATGACAAGCATCACTTCCGGTGAAATGGCGGACTGTGATTGGCTGGGAAGCAATTTCAGCGGCCCATTATTTTCCCGTAATGGACCGGCGGTTTATTACGTAAAAACAAACGCATGCATTTTAAAACAAAACAGCAAAACTAATTGAAAATTATAATTTACTTTGTTATTCATAAGATATCTGCGAATGGTTTTTAGTGGAAAAGAAGGAATACATCGGTATTTTTTGTTTTCTTCGACCAAATGTGTACCACGCTACTAATATGCATTTCAAATCATGCATTTCTTGTTTGTTTCAAGTATAAATGCCTATAGATGCCATATAATAAACTTTTTATTAACCTCGCTTGCTCGGTATGTACAGAGAAATATCGGACCTCGCTCTTTTTGTACAAACCTCGCCCTACGGGCTCGGTCTGTACAAAAAAGACCTCGGTCCGATATTTCTTTGTACAGGCCTCGCGTTCGGTTAGTAAGAAGTTATTAATTGGCAAAGGTTCATTAAATTATCCGATCCGAGTCGTCGGAAATGAACCCCAGAAATGTAATATTCATGCTAAAATTAGTCTAATACCGAAAACTTCACGATGTTTGAGCATTCGGGCGGGGCGCGTGAAGTTACGACGTTTTGAAAATTCGGTTTTTACTACACTTTGTATGAAATTTCCGCTGGAGTGAAAATTTAAATTAGCCTTTTCCCAAGAGAGATCACAGTGCATTCTGGAATCGTTTGGAGGGACAAAATATATGGAGACAGGCGTCAAATATGTGGAAGAGTCCCATCTATAAAACCTTCCTACGTACAATTAGTTATATCGAGTGCAGATGTTGCAGATGTCCCCAAATCCTATTTTTTGTTCGGCCTAGGTTACTAGGTGAACGAAGTGCAGGGCTCAAAATAATGGTCGGTCAACGGACAAGACCGGCAAAATATGCCTCTTGACCGGTCACTTTTTTACCTCACCGGTCTCTTTGCACCTCATGCCTTCCGATGTGATTGCTGACGTCTTGAATTAAAACATGAAACTATGATGTATCGAAACATGTTTCTAATAGTTTGTTTCAACTGTTAGTGTAAGCGTATCAATGATCGGTCAAAAACAGATTTTGACCGAGCTAAAATCAGTTGACCGATCATTTTGACCGGAGACCTATCTCCCGTTATTTTGAGCCTTGGAAGTGTTAGGATAGTTAAGTTATTTCTGAGCAATGTTCTAGGTAATGGCTTCAGAAGGCTCACTATATTTTCGTAATTATTCTTTCAGCATTAGTATAATCGTGACCTTACCATTCTACACTGCAAGTATTGCGGAGACAGTACAAGTAAGTGAGCTTTTTATTTTTTTCAATCATAGTTTGTGTCAGTATACCTTTTATGCTTTGCGCTCCGCGTTTCAATTTGCGGTGGAAATTGTCAAAAAAATATCATACGGTGTTCATCGACACTTTTACCTTATAAGAGAGTTTGTGCTTTGCTTGTTGTCGAGTTTGCTTTCTTTGGTTTTATTAACTCTTGGTTAGCCTTCAATTTTGGTTTTATTAACTCTTGGTAGCCTTCAATTTTGGTTTTATTAACTCTTGGTAGCCTTAAATTTTGGTTTTATTAACTCTTGGTAGCCTTCAGTTTTGGTTTTATCAACTCTTGGTAGCTTTCAATTTTGGTTTTATTAACTCTTGGTTAGCCTTCAATTTTGGTTTTATTAACTCTTTGTTAGCCTTCAATTTTGGTTTTATTAACTCTTGGTAGCTAGCCTTCAATTTTGGTTTTATCAACTCTTGGTAGCTTTCAATTTTGGTTTTACTAACTCTTGGTAGCCTTCAATTTCTTCAAAGGATTGTTTGGTTTTTAAAAAACTTAGAACAAAGTGACAATTTTCTGTCAATCGTTTTAAACCTTCGAGGCAACAATTATATGCTCTATTTTGCATTTTGAAGACGGAACAAATCGAGAAGAAACGTAGTCCCTTTACGTTCATTAAAGAAGGAGTATTTCGTCTTATTGGCTGGCAAAACTCAACGAAAGGTCATGGACGTCTTCTGCCTCTGTGGGCTTTAGTCGCTCCCACAATGCTTCACGGGCTTGTACATTACGTCATCACAAGCTGCCTACAACATCTCATTCTTACGAGACACAAGAAGACCACTCGTAGAGAATCGGAAAATTCCGAGCAGCGGCCGATGATGGAAGCTTATTTCCCAGAGCTCATGGCCAGCCTGACTGGAACGGTGCTCACAGAGATCCTACTCTATCCCCTTGAGACGGTCGTGTACCGTCTTCACCTGCAAGGTACACGAACGATGATTGATGATACCGATAATGGATTTGCAGTCGTCTCGCTGTGCACAAACTATGATGGATTTTTAGATTGTTTTTCACGCATTAAGAGCGAAGAGGGACTCGCAGGATTCTATAAAGGTTTTGGAGCGCTGTTATTACAGTATCTTGTACAATATCTTGTCCTTCGTTTTACGAAAGGCATCTACATGGCGATATCGCATGATTATAGAGGAGGTAGTACTAATAAGTAATACTAGGATTGCTAACACCGCGGTCAAACATCAGGCGCATGCGTGAATCGACGAAAATTGCGGCCGGTTCTATAAAACTCTTAATCACTTTTTAGTCACTATTTTGTAGTTAAATAGTGATTAACTCTCAAATAGGCGCTTCTTATTATGACATTTCCTAACTATGATTAACTTTAATCACTTTTTTTATACAATCGGCCCCAGAATAATATAGGAGTAATTACGAGAAAGCGTTGATTTTAGGAAGTGGCTAAGGTATAAGCTCAGGAATTTCATTACTTTTCCCTTGGAACAAAAATGAAGTTGTACTGGATTTACACTCGGAATCTTCTTTACACTTTTTGCTACGTGAAGATAATATCGATATAGTTTGACCGCGGTGTTAGGATTGGTAGCTTTCAGTAACCGTAAAGAATGGTCAACTTGGAAGCTTTTGATACTGACAGGAGCAAGAAAATTGATCTACACATCTCTCAATTGTATTTGTGTGCCTTCAAATACAACAATACAAATACTATGGAAATGATTTGCATTTATTTTCTCGCACTAGTAACTGCCGGTTGACCACCACCTGCTGCGCGATAGTGCTTCACAAAGTGGGACCACTGAGCGGGACAGCACCAGTGAGCTCCGTCTATAACTGGAGTGACAACTCAAGTCCAAAAAGTGAAGTCAAGTCGCGCGAATCCCATGTTGGAGGGACAAGAAATATGGCAGCACACATTTAAAGGGGCAATGTCACCGATTTTTGGGCAATTTCAACCCTCGCAAATTTTGCCCAAAACTGAAAAAGAATGAGTCTAAGCACAAAATAAAGCAACAACAGACACAAAAAACATGTACAGAAGTCTGGATGGGCAAGATTACACCAGGATTGAGATGGATTGTAAATGGCATCTTGATTAATTGTTGGCAGACACTTTTTCAAGTTTTAGTCAATTTTTATGAAAATGTCATGTTACATGTTGCGTGGAAGTTCAAAGTTGTTTAATATGACTCATATATCATAACTTAATCCATTTACAATGTTTAGTTTTAACTTCGTAGTTCAGTTTTCGAATAAAAGGCATTTTAGGTCAAAAATCGGTGACATTGCCCCTTTAAATTAAATGTTTAATGTAAAAAGGAGATATTTCATTTTTGGTCGTCTAAAAAGTTGATATTCGATAGTAGATACTAGAGGTGTGCATCGGATCGGATTGGACGTTTATAACCCGACAATTGGCTAATGTTTAAAATCCGATGCGATCCGAAATTGTCTAATCCGAAATTGTCTAATCCGATCCGAGCTTTGATAAAATAAATTTCTCATTGAAGTTGAAATATTTAACCAAATAAATATAAAAGCAAGAAATGCATGTCAAGAAGCTGACAAAGTGACGTCCAATTGAAGTATCAAACGAATAATGCAGCGACAACCGCGATGATGCTTTGATAAATGCATGGATAATTAATTCTTGCGATAATGCATGGATAATTAATTCATTTTATTTCGAATATCGAAGTCCGATCCGATCCAACTACGAAACAACTTTATCAATCCGATCCGAAATGTATATTTTTGTTCCGAAATCCGATCCGAAATTGTCTAATCCGATCCGAGCTTTGATAAAGAATTTCGATCCGATCCGAAGAATTCTTTAATAAAATAAATTTCTCATTCAAGTTGAAATATTTAACCAAATAAATATAAAAGCAAGAAATACATGTCAAGAAGCTGACAAAGTGACGTCCAATTGAAGTATCAAACGAATAATGCAGCGACAACCGCGATGATGCTTTGATAAATGCATGGATAATTAATTCTTGCGATAATGCATGGATAATTAATTCATTTTATTTAGAATATCGAAGTCCGATCCGACTACGAAACAACTTTATCAATCCGATCCGAAATGTATATTTTTGTTCCGAAATCCGATCGGATTTGCACACCTCTAATAGATACTTCTACTCCTTCACATATTTGACGCCTGTCACCATATATTTTGTCCCTCCAAACGATCCCAGAATGCACTGTGATCTCTTTTGGGAAAAGGCTAATTGGACGTCGGGTCCAGTCCCTATTTCTATTGTTTCCATCTGCGCGGTTAACACAAAGCTGGCAAGGAGTGCGCCGTGTTTTGACATCGATTTAAAGAGTGACACTGGTTTTATGAACTGATAACTTGTTTAGCGATGCGATCCGATAAAAATCTGGAATTAGCTGGGAAACTGGTACAAAAACTTTTTACGACCTTCGTAGATATTGGACGTCAATGGCCGCCATCTTGGCTTCACTTTTCTCATAGGGCCAAAAAAATATGTGGGTTTCCGGGTTCCCGACCCTACCTGGCTTTTAGATGCCGAAATCCGGACCCCAGTTTTTTTTTTATCATGCTTGTAAGTGTTTCCACTTAGAGGAAAACGTTTGTGAAAAATGGAAATTTGAGGCAATATTAGGGACATTTATCTTTGAATGTGGAAGCACTCACTAAACAAAATGGCGTTCTGTTGTTACGAGAATTAAAAAGTTTATAAAAAAAGTTAAAACAGACCTACCCTACCTAAGTTTTTACAAGAAGAAATAGAAACCCACATATTTTTTTTTGCCTAGGCCGAATGACTGAAGTTCGTACTCCAGATATATATATATATATAGAGAGAGCTCACAGTGCAAGCACATGGCGTTCAACTAAAAAATTAGCCTGCGAGCAGGCTCTAGAGCCTGCTCGCAGGCTACTCAAAAATGAAAGACAGTGACCAAATTGTTCACTATGCAAATATAAACATGTAGCATCATTTGCTTGCTCCCATTGCCAAACATTTGCAGTTTGTCATGCAGTATCATTAAAAACATTTACTGAAACACCAAGATTGTATATTGTTACATTACAATTCCAAAGAAATTTGAAACCTTATAAACTTTAACAACAGCATGTTCAAAACATAAGAATGAAATGGTATAATGTAAATACAACTAAAGTTGATATACATTGCTGATAATATTAATTCAGTATATTTAATCATTATGTTTTATTATTTACCACTATAGTTGCGTAGCTATGTACAATTTATACACTAGCACATATTTCCATACACGCACTAAAAGTATTTATGAAGAATTTCTAATCGTGAGGGAATTTTCGGATCACGTGGTCAAATTTCGGATCACATTTTCGAGCCACGTGATCAAACGTTTAAAGCACGTGATTAAATTTACGATGCAAGTGATCAATATGCACACATATTTTGAGGAAGAGCTTTCCTAGTTAGATTTATACTAGAGAAGGAAGATCTGGCTGGACAAACTTTGGCAAAAAGACAATTTGTCTGAGATAATTTGTCTGCGTTGTGCAGCAACCTCGTACCCTGGTGGATGCTGCTCACGTGATATGCTAAAATCTAGCAGATTTCTAACTAACTATCTTGGATTCCTTTACGACAATCGTACGAAATGCAAATAATAAATTAAACTGTAAAAAACATCCAAATATCAAATATTTATTGACCTCATCTTAGATTGCATATCTGAAAAGATTTAAAAATCTGCTAGATTTTAGCAGATCACGTGACCAGCGTCTACCAGGGTCTTTTCTCTCCTCGCCGAGAGGAAAGATCCTGGGTACGAGGTTGGTAGTACAGCTGGTTTACACTATTTTTTACAGGAATTTTGCATAGGTAAAGTCTACGTTTTGAAGGATTTGTAAGAAATGTTTGAGGGAACTGGCTTAGTGTTAAACAATAAGTCCGTTCCCTCAAACATTTCTTACAAATTCTTCAAATTTACGTATGCAAAATTCCTACTGTGATCACAGAAACTTTGATAGTGTAATGCGAGAAACAATTTGATCAAGAAAATTGTCAGACATGATGTTTCCAGTACCATTGCCAATATAGATCATGCTATTCTATAGCTAGTTTGTCCTGGAGAGTTCGTTTTGTGTTTATATACTAAGATGCATCATCTGTCAGACCATGGATAATAAAATAAAGTTATTTTACAATCCATGGTCAGACGGACAATCGTCTCTACTATAAATCGGTTCAGTTCTCTATCTGCACCAAAGTTCTCGTGTCATTGCATCATTTCCAGAATTAAAGTTGTGTGCAGTGTAGACATTAAATATTATAAAGACAAGATCACAGGTCATCATTGTCAATGTTTGAGACATCTTCTTGCGTGATTACTTTTGGAGGCTTTCTCGATTTTGATGGTTTTTTCGACGATTTGCGAGCTTTGTCTGGTTTTGCATGCTCTGTGTCCTGCGTGATGGGGAGAAAGGATTGTTACAATAGTGAACACGTTATACTTTTACCAAAATAACTATAAAAAACTTTCATACTCTGAATTTTCCCGGGTAACCTAGAAATAGGCTAACTTATTATTCCTGGTTAAATGGATGATTTCAGCTATAGACTAAATTTTTATCTCGGCAAGAAAAACAAAATCCATCACCACAGCTAGAAAGAGCATGTTAAAATTAGTAAAATTGCAAAGTTTGGCCGCGAAATGTTGTAAAATGCTGAAAATATAGCCGTGCGAAATTTGCAAATTTTGTAGGGCTATATTTTCCTCATTTTACAACATTTCGCAACCAAAGTTTGTAATTTTACGTTAAGCCTAGTAGGCCGTTGGATGAGGGTCGAAAATGTTCAATTCCGTAGCACCCCTCGTGTAACTACATAATTTTTACATGAATCTATAGATTATAACTTACTTAGTTAGAATCCACTTCCCCCCAAGCGAAATAGTTGCACAAATTGAAGTATAAGCCCTTCAAAGTTCACGCTTCCTCGTGTTTCGGAATCCATGAACCGCCATTGTTGTGTTGCAAATACGCATGCGCTTGAGCACAAAACACGTAATGCGCATGCGCAGATAAGAAAAACTTATCTCGATCTGGGACTGGACAAGAAAAAATTATGAAATGTGCGAAAACAGGGCTGAAGTAAAACAAGATGACATCGGAATATTTTAAAAATATATGATATTTTTGTGTTCTGTGCATTTTACCAAACATTCTGAGCAATGTGTGTGTTTACCAAACATTCTGAGCAATGTACCGTATCGAGCCCTCGCCAGGAACACTTCCAAGCCAACATTACAATAATAACTTATTTAAAATATTAATTAAAATATGATGTTATTTTATTCTACAGCAATTAAATAACGTTTGCAAGCAAATTTGTTTTTTAGGCTTTAAATATTATCACAATCCTAAACATTCAGGACCGTACACAGCAGGGGGAGGCAATATCATTATTAATTATTCATTGGATATTTGTGACGTTTTTCGGCATATAGGCCTTACTGCCCCCAGCTGATGAAAACATTCTGCGTACGGTCCTGTAAACGTTCTAGAACTCATACCGTAATTTATCTTTTTTTTGGGGGGGGGGGAGAGAGGTATTTCTAATATACACAAAGAATCTGTTTGCACGTTTTATTCTCTTTAAATATGCAACATCGAGTACTGTGATTTTCCGTAAAATATCATAATTATCTTTCAAGTTTCAAATACAATTTCACTCCACGATTTTATACATTAATTGCTTACAGGAGAGGGCTGGGGGTGAGGAAGAAGTGGTGCTAAACAAAGAAATGACTATATACCATAAACTAAGTATTACTCGGTATTCACAATCTTATTTATTCTCTAAATCTTTTCCCGTCAATTAATTTTATTAGTCCGGGTAATGGTTGTTTATTGGCTTTGCGTCTAATCCATTATTAAGCCAAAGAACGGAGGTTAACTCTTTGCCTCAAGGGACAACGTACCAATTCTGAGTTACGCTGACTGGAACCTCATTACGACTCTGTTTTTACGACTCTGTTGATATATACTTATTATGATGGCGGATGGTCATGCTAAGGTTAGCTCCATAGATATTCCCAATACTAAATTTAATGTTGGAAATGTGAATTTGGACGATATTCGAACGTATAAAAACAACAACACTCTTGTCTATGATGGGAAACGTTTAAAGTGGAACGGCAACTATGATGAACTGGAGAGTTTTATTCAAAATACCGTTGGGTTGAGCGGTAAATGGATTTCACCTGGCGGGAACTCTAAGAAGTTTATAAGCAACTCAGATCTGACAATAACTTGGTATCGCGGCAAACAACGAACATTAGTTGTCCAAGGTAGCGAAGGGGAGTCTTTAAAGGAATTACTGGTAAGCCTAAATAGTGAACTTATGTTGCCCCATCAGAGTGACACAGGCGTACAGTCTGCTGAAGTCTCAGTAATAACTTGCACCGGTGATATAAGCGAAGTAAGCAACCTAACAACCGAGAATAATGATTATGGAGCCGAGATTCCTGTCGCCAAAATAGATATAATATCACCTATTGATAATTCGTCGCTTGTGGAGCTTGAGAATTTTATTGACGATTCATTTTGTAATATTATGAACTCCCGACACAGTGAAGTAACGAAGGGTACTGTGGAACAAGTATTTGTAAATTCTACCCCCTTTAAACAATGCAAGAGCGACAGCGCCACTATAAAAAATGCATTATTTGACAATTTTAAAGAGAAGGTTGAATGTGAAATATCAAATTTATTGGCTAAACTCACCAAGCAAGACGAAACTATCAACATAAATAAGCAAGATATATGCAAATTGCGTGAAGAAAATTTGCATCTCAAATCACGTATCTCCAAATTAGAAGGAATGATGGCCTCGGCCTTCATAGAAAAACTCCCTGGTGCTATTGAAATATCTTGTGTCACACCTACAACGCAGTACGTCCCCATAAGCACTAAGGAAAAGGCCAACGAAGACCGACTACCGGAAAGTAATGTGCCTAATATGCAGTCCAATCCAGAATTTAGTGTACCTACTTATGAAAATTTGACCTTGCAATCGCGAACCCAGCAGTCAAATAAGAATTGTTACGACCGCCCCCCAAAGAATTCCACTCCTTGTCCATTTCTTCTGCGTCGAGGTTGGTGTCGAAAGGGAAACCGATGCGACTTTCAGCATCTTAAACCATCTCGCAATACACATAAACATAATGTCCCCTGTCCGTTTTTGCAGAACAGAGGCTTCTGTCTAAAAGACGATCGATGTGATTTCTCCCACGCTTGGGTACCAACCAGAAGGTCGGTATTAAAAACCACTACTAGTAGCCATTTGCCACCTGCCTCTTTTTTATCCCGAGCGCAAGTGCCATTGCCACCAAACGTCCACAAAGCCCAACCTCAGCAGCTCCAAACGTACAGCCTACACCCATGGCGACCCCCATCTTATCCAAGGCCGTTAATGGAAATCCCACTACCCGCGTCCAGTTTTCCCCGATTATCCTCCCAGATCCACCAAAACAGATTTTACTAAATCCTTCTAAACAGAGCTCCACTCCATGTTTACCTGACAATTGTTCGTGTGACAATGAGACAGTAAGCACAATTCCTGTTATAATCTCGAAACGAATTAATAAGAAATATAATGTGCGATATCGACATGACTCCATCCGGCCAAATAATTTAATTAAAATTCCTATTAAACACTTGCCGGGTTCCCAACATACGTTCGTTCCCTCCCTAATGCTATCTAATGTTATGTCATTGGTGCCCAAAATAGATGAATTACGCGACGTTATCCTCAATAGTGATGTAGAAATAGCTTGTATTACCGAAACGTGGCTCAGAGATCATATCGATGATAACGTTGTTAATGTGTCAGGATTTAGGTTGGTTCGCCTTGACAGAATTAACAGTCAACACGGGGGAGTCTGTATGTACGTTAGGAATAATATTCAATACAACATTGTACAAGACCTTTTAGACAGCAATTTTGAAATCGTCTGGGTTCATATTCGCCCTACTCGTCTTCCAAGGGGAATTCCATGCATAATTATTGGAACGTTATACCATCCTCCAAGTGCTAACAATCAAGAGATATTAGATCATTTATTAAAATGTCTATCAACAATCGAATCTCGTTTTCCCAATAATGGTGTCATCCTGCTTGGAGACTTTAACAACTTAAACGTCTCTAGAATCAAACGTAACTTTAGGCTTAAGCAAATTGTGAACTTTCCCACACGTGGCCGGAACACCTTGGACCTCATCCTAACTAATTTGAAAGACTATTATGCTTCCCCCACTAACCTCTCTCCCCTCGGTCTTTCCGATCACGTAACGGTTAAAGTTTTACCGCTCTCCCGAACAACAACATCCAAGTCCAAGTCCAAAACAAGCATCAAAACAAGGGACATTAGACCAACGAAACGTTTAGCAATGAGAACATATTTGGAAGCTGTTGACATTCAAACCTTGATAGATAATAAGATCTCTTGTGAGGAAAAAACTACGATGTTGGAAAAAATCGTTAGCACAGGTATGAATTCCCTTCTTCCAATGAAGAGGAAAACGATCATAGCTAACGAGCCCCCATGGCTCAATGAAAACCTTAAAAAGTTGATACGTGCGCGCCAGGAAGCCTTGTCCTTTGGTGACATGGTTACCTTCCGATTACTTAGGAATCAAGTTAATCGAGAGAGGAAGTCAAGCCGTTCAAAATATTACGATTCAAGAGTTAAACAATTGAAAGAATGTGATCCTTCCGGTTGGTGGAAGGAAATTAAGAAACTTAGTGGGATGTCTGCAGTGTCAAGTGACAGTATAACTTCAATTCTACAACATGTTGTTTGTGACCCAGTCGAACCGACTCCACTTAATATTGCCAATGTTATTAACAACGCATTCCTTGCCTCAATGAGTGACTTTTCTCCATTATCTCCCAACGTCCGTCTTGCCACCGATAAAGAACCCCCATTTACCGTCACAGAGCAATCAGTTTTTCAGAAACTGTTACCACTAAATCCGACCAAAGCAACTGGGCCAGATGGTATTCCCTGCTGGCTTTTAAAAGAGAACGCCGATATTTTTGCACGACCAGTAATGTCGATTATTAACTGTTCATTCTTGGAGTCTCGCTTACCTCCTTCATGGAAGGAAGCCGATATAGTACCAATACCCAAGCAAAAACCTGTCAATGACGTAAATAAAGATCTAAGACCAATCTCTGACTCCAGTACTCTCTAAGGTCGCTGAGGAATACGTAGTTGAATGTTTTGTAAAACCAGCTGTATTGAAAAAAGTTGACCCACAACAGTTCGGTACATTACCTGGCTTGAATACCACCTATGCACTTATTAGCATGCTACATAAATGGAACTGTGACACCGATGGTAATAGTGCAACAGTGAGGATCGTATTGTTCGACTTCAAGAAGGCCTTCGATCTGATCGATCATGATATTTTAATTCAGAAACTAGTGTCGTACGAAATTCCAAATAATGTTGTCAATTGGATAATAGATTTCTTGTTGAACCGCAAACAAAGAGTTAAACTCTGCCAAGATTGTGTTTCGGAGTGGGGCTCGGTCCCCGCGGGTGTACCGCAAGGAACAAAATTGGGCCCATGGCTGTTTTTAGTCATGATTAACGATTTAAATGTCTCTAATGGTGTGATGTGGAAATATGTGGACGACTCAAACATCTCCGAAACTGTTAAAAAAGACGAAGTAAGTCATATCCAATCAACCGTAGATGAGTTCGTACGCAAGTCCAAAACCGAAAAGTTCGTGCTGAATGAGCGCAAATGTAAAGAAATGAGAATTAGTTTTACGAAATCGGAAAAAGTCTTTCCACCCGTTACGATAAATAACGCCCCCTTGAAATTGTCCCACATGCCAAAATTCTGGGCCTGAATGTATCCGACAACTTAAAATGGAATTATCATGTTAGCGAACTCGTTAAAAAATCTTCAAAAAGATTGTACTTCCTAACTCAGTTAAAGCGCGCCAAAGTGGGTTGTTTGGAATTGGTACAATTTTTTAATCCTGCATCAGATCTTTAATTGAATATGCTTGCCCAGTGTATCACGATGGTCTCCCAACGTATCTTTCGAGTGATCTCGAAACTATTCAAAGACGAGCAATGCGAATCATCTACCCCACAGAATCTTACGAAGATGCCCTACTATTATCAGGTCTAACTTCCCTATTCCTACGGCGCCAACAGATTACTAACAAAGTCTTCCTAAATATTATGAACGATGATGTACACAAATTATACACGAACTACTGCCTGCTAAAAACAATATCTCGCTTAATTTACGGAAAAAGTCGAAATTCAATAACCCAAGAGTAAAAACGAACCGTTATAGAAATAGTTTTATCATCAGTAATTCAATTAAGGCATAATTAACAATAGTATTAGGCAATCTAAGTATAAACACGATCAGTTCAAGAACTGTTTTAAACAATGAACCATTTCAGAAATAGTTTTTACCGTAACCTAATTTAGGCATAATTAGCATCTAGGTATTGTATTTTCTAACTTGTACATATATAATGCATAGTGGAATTCTCCAACATGTTTTAAGATCCTCTCTTTTATCAATTCTTGTAAATTTTACTTAATTCAGCTTATGGCTGCAATGTAAATTTCAACAAACTATCTCTCTATCTATCTATCTATCTGTATGACACACCCATCGCTTTAAGTTTGTGGAGTAAGATGCTGTGGTCCACTGTATCGAGTACAAGTCACCCATAATAATTTCCATTTTTACTTTAATCCTGAAATGACGTCATAAAGATTAATATGTTTCTGATTCAGAATGGGATTGCGAGGGTAAGGACTGGGATTAATAATATTTGCAAATGAGGTTGTTGTTTCGCACGCATTATGAGAATTGAACTGGATATCTAATTTGGTAAAAAATCATTCTGGAATTTATCCTTTTTAAAGCCACCATGCAACTGATAACATTTCTAAGCACTATTGATGTGTCTGTGTAAAGGGTAGAAGATAGAAGGTTCTGATTCATCTACATTATTTCATAGATTCCTGCCGAGATATCAAATGCCCAAAAGGAAAATTTTGTGAAATTGATCGCAAAACAAACCAACCGTCATGCGTTTGTGCACTTGTCTGTCCAGCTATATTTATTCCAGTTTGTGGTTCATATGGCAAGACATACAGCAATAGTTGTTTCTTGAGTATTGCTAATTGTCGTACCAATGGCAAAGTCACCTATGTCAGGGATGGTCCATGTTGAGCTTTTTTAAATACCAGTTAATTTGCATGGTAAACTGAAAAGGATTAGACTACTATATATACAGTAGTTGTCAAATGGAAATCCGCTTTCAATAAATGTTTTAAACAATAGATTGGTCTAAGCGAGGTTATCATTCTGATAAAACTGAAATATTAACTAAGACGAGCAATTGTCAAATAGAACGAAGATCATATTGAACTCATGAAATATATTTAATTTTGCTCCATAGAAGGACTTGTGTTTCCTAGGAAGTTCATTATAGGCCTAAAGCCAGGCGCACACACTGCGATTTTAGTCGGCCGATTCAGGTTTAGATGGATGTTTTCAGCAAAAACAATCAGTGATAGGATCTGTGGGCTCATCTACATCGCCAGATTTGCCAATATCATACACCTAAACCTTATTCGGCCGACTAAAATCGCAGTGTGTGCGCCTGGCTTTACTATAAACGTTAACGCACTATTAAAAAGTTTCAGCCATTTTCAAGGTGACCTCACTCCAATTTCCCCAGACACGAAAAGTATATATAATGATATGCCCCTACATCAAATTAGGTTTTGTACTAAAAATGCCAGAAAAGCTGTGAAACTACGGAAATGGACACCTTAAATCAATTGAAAACTTGATTCGTAAATATATACTGTGCCATTTAACGGCCAATATGAGAAACCTTGGGAAAACGGACTATTCACCAGACAGCGCTTTTATATAGCCACAGTTTGAATAAGAGCGAGCAAAATACATCAACCTACTGCAGTAGAAAACACTGAAGAGAGTACTTCTAAAAGTGCATCTCTTGCAGAAAACACTGAAGAAAGTACATCAACCTAGAAAACACTGAAGAAAGTACTTCTAAAGTGCGTCTCTTGTAGCAGATGTGGTATGCTTTACATTGGGGAAACTGGAAGATGTTTTTAAAAGGACAAGGTTTGGTGAGCATCGGCTTGCAGTTATTGGCAATGATGCTAACCAACCGTTGCCAGACATTTTAATAATGGCAATCACAGTGTTTCAGATATGGTAATCCGAGCCCTCTGTCCCATTTCTGGAAGCAACGATAGCATGCAAACGACATGAAATGCGCCTCATATCCAAACTTGGCACTGTTCACCCCTCTGGTATTAATGAACGCTTTTCCTATGTTTAATTCCATCTGTCCTTACCTGTCCTCACACATTGACAACCTTATTCCCACTTGTATTTTTTTTTGTCTTAGCTTCCTTTATATTTTTTGTTTTTTTTATTATATATTCTGTCAGTAATGCGATTTACATATTTTGTTTACACTTTGTTATGATTAAATCCGTCTAATTGGTTTATTTTTTGTCACATGATGCTTTCATACTCTTAGTATAAAAGCCTGTGCATTTTCCCCAATCCCTGCTACTAACTCTTGACGAAGGGCCTCAGTCTCTCGAAACGTCGAGTTTCTGCTTGTTTATTTCAGGTGCTAATATAACCACTCAGCATAGAAAAACGCTATCTCAATTTATACATACATTTACTGATTGTTAATTATTAGCTCATGCAAAAATTGGGCTCTTTGATTTTTGTTCTGGGAAATAAGGGGGGGGGGGGGATTCAACTGTCATTGTGCACTGCAGCACTTGGTCAAATTGTGCCTAATTGTGTTGAGAAATTCAGCAATTGCTGTATCTGCATGGTACTGGATGCATGATGTATGAAAAAATGTATTCCCTATAGGCCTCTTTAGTGGTTGTAACCTGTATAACTAAAGCTTTAGAAGAAGAGATTATTAAAGACGTTTTTATATGTCTGAGACTCTGATGTGCATGTATTCTAGACTACATAATTATCAGTTCTGAACTGTTCTCCCTTGGTCCAGAGCCGTTCCAAGGTGACGACCGTAACTGCAAGAGGAAACAGAAGTGCCAGTGGAAAACCTGCAGTATTTGATAAAGTAAAATAGATAGAGGATATTACACGGCGGCGCGAAGGTATGACTTTTATCTTCGAGTGGTGAAAGACGAGAAGATAAAAGTCATATCTTCAAGCCACCGTGTAATGTTCTGTTTATTATATAGTCCCAAGCAAAAAAATTGTGCAATTTCACGCTCAAAAGCAAATTGTGTTTATTACGGCCATACATGTATGATAGTAACTACATACACAAATACATTTATATGGAAGATATATATCAGGTAATTATTCATGTTTCCAAATGTTTCCAACAAGCATAAGTTTTAATAAACATAACCTGAGTATCAGGCTCTATTTTACAAATAGAGCCTGACACAAAACTTAACCTGATCGCTTTCCACCCACAGCAAAGTTTATATTTAAGTATCCAATCAAAATGTCGCAGGAGAAATTTAAATTTGACACAACGACAACAACAATCTAATTATAGCATAGCAGTATGGTGGCCCATCGCTATCATGGATTTTTGCAGAAGTTCATATTATTTTGCATTGTAATTAGATTTCAGATATGAAATCTATTTTTAAACCGTTTTTATTTTTAAATTTAAAATGTAAATTTAATTGCATTTCATATAATATAATGCATAAATATTGATAGTATTTTTTTATTCTATTTAAATGAGGTAAAGCGTTTTCATATCTTTTTTATTTTCGATGTCCAGGACAGAGTTATCAGTCATATTTTCAATCTGCAAATAAAATTTTAAAACGCATACATACACGTGGCCCAGCGCTATCACTATCAGGACATAGTGAACATATCCCATAACCCCACACGTCATCATTTGGCGGGAAGCCCGCGTAGTTATTAAAACATGGAACGACCCACAACGACCCACAACGATCCACAACGACCCACAACGACCCCACAACGACCCACAACGACCCACTACGATCCACAACGACCCACTACGACCCCACAACGACCCACTACGACCCACAACGATCCACAACGACCCACAACGACCCACAACGACCCACTACGATCCACAACGACCCACTACGACCCCCACAACGACCCACAACGACCCACAACGACCCACAACGATCCACAACGATCTACAACGACCCGCAACAACCCACAACGACCGCACTACGACCCCACTACAACCCACAACGGCCCCACAATGATCCACAACGATCCACAACGACCCACAACGATCCACAACGATCCACAACGACCCAACAACGACCCACAACGACCCCACAACGACCCACAACGATCCCAAAATTACCTTCAGTTGCAATTTTGCATGACAATAAACAATATAAGTTATTGTTTGTGGATACACCACGTATTTTATTATTACATGTGATCAAAATTGGCGGGAAATGCAAGACTTCCACTTGCGCATGCAGAGATTGTTGTTGGATTGTTGTGAACTTGTGGATTGTTCATTGTTGTGGCTGGTGTTTTGGTCGTCGTGGCTCGTTGTGGGGTCGTTGTGGGGTCTTGTGGGTCGTTGTGGGTTGTTGTGGGGTCGTAGTGGGTCGTTGTGGGGTCGTAGTGCATCGTTGTGGGGTCGTAGTTGGTCGTTGTGGGGTCGTTGTGGGTCGTAGTGGGTCGTTGTGGGTCGTTGTGGATCGTTGTGGATCGTTGTGGGCTCGTAGTGGGTCGTTGTGGATCGTTGTGGGGTCGTTGTGGGTCGTTCCATGTTTTAGTAAGCATCGCCAATAGCCGACCGAAAAAAAATAGTAGAAAATTACCTTATGTGTACTCATAGTGTACTGTAAGAACAAAATATCGATAACTATGTGTGACGTTTCTAAGGGGGGGTGGGGGGGGTCTCCAGAGAAACGAACATATGACGTTTCTCATGGACAAAATCGATATGTGAGGCTTCCCCTAAATGATCAATTTCCCAAACATATATATGCTAGGTAAGTTATTATACGTAATATACGTAAATGATTTATCAAGTTGTGTTACCCATAGTTCCACGAGAATGTTTGCGGATGATACAAACCTTAATGTATCAGGATGTAGCATCCCAGAAATCAAATCACTATTAGAACGTGATATTCAGTGTGTTGTAGAATGGCTGTGTACAAACAAACTCACATTGAATGTCGCTAAAACTGAAATTATGATGGTTGGCTCAAGACAAAGATTAGCCACCCAAAATTTTGACTTAACAATTGATGGAATAGCTCTCCAGCAGGTACATGAAGTTACTCTTGCTTAGGGCTCAAAATCGATGAAAACCTAACATGGAAAGGTCATGTTCAAAACATAAAAAATAAAATTATAACAAATTACGCGTTATGAAAAAGGCAAAACCATATTTGAGCCAGCAGCTTTCATTAACATATTCCACACAATCGTAAAACCTCACTTTGATTACTGCAGCACTGTGTGGGACAGTATTGATATGACGCTAGCCGATCAACTCCAAAAGTTGCAAAATCATGCAGCTCGTATCATTACTGGAGCCCCATACAGAACCGTTCACATATGCGATGTTTTTTCTGATTTGGATTGGTCAACTCTGAACGAGTGAAATCTGCCCGTATCCTTGGCTTCACAGTTCAAGATAACATGAAGTGGAATGAACATATAAACAACATAGTTAAAAAAGCTAGCAAGAGGCTCTATATGCTAATGCTGCTAAAAAGGTCCAACGCGTGTATTGACACGTTGACTACAGTATATACTACTATTATTAGACCTGTTTTGGAGTACGCGTGCCAGGTCTGGCATTACAATATCCAACAATATTTATATGAAGATATTGAAAAAATACAAAAACGTGCGTTGAGAATCATCCTTCCATCGCAAAAGTATGACGAAGCGCTGATCACGACGTCTAACATCACGTCGCTGAGAGATCGCCGAGAAAAATTATGCGAACATTTCTTTGAGAAGAATATTGACAATGAAAATCTCAAAGATCTTTTTAATACCACAAACAATTTTATCTGGATATGATCTAAGACCGATATACTCGATATGTAAATATCATAATTATGTTTGTAGAACTGAACGTTTTAAGAATTCGTTTTTACCAGTCAAAGTATATTAAAGATTAACAGTAAATATGTTTTTAGAAATGTAAATAATCTTAAATATGTAATTATTATGTAATTTTACTAGTAATTACTTCTCTTAATTTATGTAATACTGGTGTAATTTAACCTTTTTGGGTTACAAAGTCAGTAATCATTAAATCAATTCAATTCATTCAATCAAATGCGGCTCTTAATCGAATCCCTTTCAATGCGACGAATTTACGCGTCTTCTGATGTACCTGAATACCTGTTAGAATCACTTCACGTCAGAGACCATCACGTCAGAGACTATCATATCAACTAACCATTAATAATTCTTCTAGTGTTAACAATAACTTGCAAAATAGAAATCTTGTTCGTGTTCCTTTGTCCAACCCTGCCTCTCCAAACGCTTCCGCACTCTCGTGGTCACTCACGTCGAAAACCACTAATGATACGGCCTCAGCCCATTTAACAAAAAAGTCAGATAACAGCCTCAGTACCCTTCCAGGTCTCAAACTGGTCCACCTAAACATCCGCTCTCTGAAAAATAACGCCCATTTTTTAGAATTACGTAAGTTTACCAAATTTAACAAAATTGACGTCCTTACAGTATCAGAGACATGGTTAAATACCTCCGTCACAAACAAGGAAATAGAAATCGAAGGTTATAAGCTACATCGTTTAGACCGACTGCACAAGAAAGGGGGCGGGGTATGTGCTTACATATGAAAAGATATTAAATCTCTTGTACTTAAAGACCTCAGTTATATCTCCGAGACGAATTTCCATCAATTATGGATCAAATTACAGCACAAAAAATCTAAATCACTGTTGGTCTGTGTCTCTTATCGACCCCCAGACAGCCCGCTTGACTGCTTCGAAAAATATTTTAAACCTAATTATGTTCATGCTCTGACGATGGGAAAGTTGATCATTCTTCTTGGAAACCTAAACTGCGATATGCTTAAGCCCACACCTGGATCAGCGTCTTTGATCAAGACGACAAAAGAACTCAACCTTAACCAGTTAATAAAATCACCAACAAGAATTACTGAATCCAGTCAGACCCTCGTCGACGTTATTTTCGTATCCTCGCCAAGACTAGTAGTCAACAGCGGCGTCATAGAAACCTGTATCAGCGATCATTTCCCTGTGTATGTATCACTAAAACTTAAAACCGACAAATCTCCACCAAACTATATCACTACCCGCAGCTACAATAAATACGACCCTGATTTGTTCGCGATCGATCTGGCATCCAACCGTGATCGTCTTGTTTCCATTTTCAGAATGGACAATGTTGATGAAAAACTAACCATTTTTAATGAAATATTTTTAAATACATTGGATAAACACGCCCCAGTAAAGATCATAAAAGTACGCGGAAAATCTTGCCCATTTATCACCCCGGAAATAAAAGCATCCATGATCAAAAGAGACCAGCTCCACAGTCTTTTCAGGAAAACACGTGATCATTATGATTGGCTTAATTTCAGAGAGGCCCGCAATTTTACAAAAACCGCACTTGTTAATGCACAGAAAGAATATGTACTGAAGGAAGTTCAGCAACACAGAAACAATACTGGGTCACTTTGGAAGGTAATTAAAGAAAATATAGCGTATAGGGAAAGAGAGTCAGTGGTCTACAGTAAGGAACCGAAATTAGTGGCCGAAGAGTTTAATCATTTCTTTTCCACCATCGGTGTGAATGCAGCAAAGAAAGCCTCAACACTAATACAAGATCCTAGTGTTTATCCAGCTCGGAATCTTTCTGACGTAAATCGCACAGATAACAGCTACCCTGAAGAAAATGATAGATTTAGTTTCACCCCAGTCTCTTGTTCAGAAATAAGGAACATCATATTAGCTATGCCGTCAAACAAATCACCCGGCAAAGACAAAGTGAGTATGCGTGTCATCAAACACAGCCTACCGGTAATTCTTGGGCCCCTCACCGATATCATTAACTGTTCACTGTCGTCATCTTCGTTCCCTATAGCATGGAAAGAGGCAGAAGTTATCCCTTTGTTAAAGGATGGAAACCACGAGGAAGCATCAAATAACCGCCCACTTTCTCTCCTTACCTTTCTTTCGAAAATTTGTGAAAAAGTCGCCTTGAATCAATTTGGTTCGTATCTAATGAAGAACAAAAAATTGTCAACCCACCAGAGCGGGAACAAGAAACATCACTCATGCGAAACATTGAATCTTTTGACCGGAGATACTATCCTAAAGGCCATGGATGGGAAATTGGTTACTGCACTGATTCTAATAGATCTATCTAAAGCTTTCGACAGTGTAAATCATACTTTTCTCCTTACAAAACTTAGCAACGTCGGGGCTTCTCCAAGCGTTGTAAAATGGTTTGAGAGTTACTTGACCGGAAGAACTCAATCAGTCAGAATTGGATCAACTGTGTCTACTCCTCTCCCTGTTTCTTATGGTGTACCACAGGGTGCAATTTTATCACCTTTACTTTTTAGTATTTATACTAACGATTTGCCCTCATCAGTCCACCATAGTAAACTTGAATCGTACGTGGACGACTCCAAGATATTACTATCTTTCACTGTGGCTAACGTGGACTGTTTAAAGCAACAACTTGAGGAAGACTTGTATTTGATTGCAAACAGTTGTTCCGAAAATGAATTGCTTATTAACCCGGGAAAGACCAAATACATGCTGATTGGCACACGGCAAAACCTACAACAACTTCCCGTAGATATGACCATAAACTTCCTCAACGAGACTATTACCCCCGTCTCCTTTGCCAAAGATCTAGGAATGACAATCGACTCTTATTTGACATATGACCAGCACATCACCAACCTGGTTTCCTCATGTATGAATTCCCTGTGCCAAATAAACCGAGTCAAAAAATGTTTCGATAAAGAAGCTTTAACTCTCATCGTCTCGGCACTTGTAATGAACAAAATGTTCTATTGCTCAACGGTTTGGTCAAACACTTCGTCTACCAACATTAAGAAACTACAGTTGGTACAAAATTTTGCATGCAGGATAATAACAAATATTGGAAAGTTCGACCATATTTCGCCGGGCTTACGCGAACTTAACTGGCTCCCAGTAAAGGAACAATTACTACTAAGAGAGGCTATTATGATGTACAAATGTGTCAATGAACTTGCTCCACATTATTTGAGCGATTTATTCACAAAACGTTCTGAAATTCATCAACGAGATACACGTAGCCATGACTCACTGCAAATACCATTGTACAAAACTTCTGCAGGTCAAAGGTCCTTTCATTATAGAGGCGTTACACTCTGGAATGATTTGGACATAAAGTACAAAAAGTTAGACTCCCTAAAAACTTTCAAAAACGAACTGAAGCGAAACATGCTAGAACAAATATATAAGTAGATAATTTTACCTTGTTAAACTTTATACAAATGTTTTACCTTTTTACCTTAATTTAAATTCTAGATTCTAAAACTTGTAAATAGAACAACATTTATTTTTTGTAAATCAGTGTCGAAAATCCTTATTTAGGGAACACAATAAAGTATGTATGTATGTATGTATGTTTCAATATCAGTCAGCTCAAATACATACCTTTATATTTTTACATGATTTACTCCTCGTACCAGAAGTGCACGTCTGGGTTCCCACATTGCGCATCACTCCCTCTACAAGGACTGCCAGTTCAGTCACCTTTCCATTCGTAGAGGTCTTTAACTTGCGCATACATTGCGATTTACAGCCACAGTTTATCCGTCGGTTTAATAAGCGATTCATCTGTGCAAAGTGCAAACAATGTTTATAAACTTAATTATTAATTGAGCCGAATTTTACAGCACATTGGATAAAAATACAATCTTACCTCGCTATACTCGTCTAAATCAAATGTTTCGTCTTCAGGCGATGAACTTCCTTCGCTTTGTAGAACAGAGCCGAACTCTTCGTATTAAACTTCGTTTACTGCCATATTTGTTATTATAGTAAATTAACATGTGCGTGAAACCCGAGCCGCTTGTCATATAAATCAATCAACAGCGGTATTCTCGGTCACGTGGAGTGCTGCATTCTGCCTTTAAGAGTCAGAGTAAAATTATTACAAGGGTGATGAGGCATATTTATTCCTGTGGTTATAGCCTATCACCATGATGACTATATTTCATGACTTTAATACTATAGGTCATGACTAATAAGACTATTGTGATGACTATTAAGAATATAATCATGACTATTAGGACTTTATTATATACACAAGGTCTGGATATGAGGTATTCTGCAATCTGATTGGTTCTCTACTAACAGGACATTAGCTCATATCCTGCTAGTAGAGAAAAAAAATGGCGGCTCAAACTGAATTAACGACGTTTTGCGAACGAGAAAACAACAAGTTGTTCGCTTTTTATAGCCTTTACAGGATTAAAAACACAATGAAAAAACTCCCACAAATTGTTTACAGGTTAGCAAATAAATTTTTAAAATTTATAATGGTTAAAAATATATATTTTTGAAAAAATAATCGGCCGAAAGAGCGAAGATAAAAACATATTAAACAAAATAGAAAAGTATTGAAAATATCCGAAAAGCAAAGTCTGTGAATTCAGACCTTGTGTATATAATAAAACAGTTATTCCACTCACGGCTATCAGCTCATATTCGACTGGAGTTCGTAGAATAACTGTTAAATAGTCCATGACTACTAAGACTATAGTCCATGGCTATTAAGACTGTAGTCGTAACTATTAAGACTACAGTCATGACTATTCAGACTATAGTCATGACTATTAAGACTATAGTCATGACTACTAAGACTATAATCCATGATCATTCATACATACATTTGAATTCAAAAGCGTTTCTTCGCTCTACAAATAGAGTATCGTGACAGAAAAAGTCATGATTACAAGTAATTATATTTGTTTGGTAGTTGAGGATAGATCATAATTTGGAGATTTAATAAAAAATAGGGCGAAATAATCGAGGAACTGAAAATAAACGAAAGAAAAGAATGCAGAAACCGTGGAGTATGGTTAATTTCGCAAGCCTCAAGCCTGTTACAATAACTATAAAGGTTGATTTTTCTCATCACAATAAATCTCCACTGCTATAAAACAGTAAGCTTCTGTAATTAGCATGTTTCGGCTATTAGTAAAACACGGAGCACGGAGCACGGAGCACGGAGCACACGGAGTACGGAGCACACGGAGCACGGAGCACACGGAGCACGGAGCACACGAAGTACGGAGCAGTAGAAAAACGAAAATACTTTATAATAAAATACACTGTTTACTATTACAAATTTTTGTTATTATTAATAAAGAGTTTTCGCGAATTTACATGTTGGGGAAGTAGGAAAATGGGGCTTTTACTGAAAAACACATATGATGCAAAACTGCCAAAAGCCATAGCATTTAAAATGGGATTGTGAAACTCGTTATCTTACATCCATCAAGCTTATGTAGTTATATTATATTCCGATTGGGCAACACATAAAGAAACACTTACTGTAGAGAACAGCCGATATATTTCGTTACCCCTGCCCAAAAATAGCCAAGTACTCATCTTTCAATGTAGCCGGGATCGACTGAACATTAAAGCTTGTCATGGAGAGAAGTGAATTTTCGGTTTATCCTTCGGCCCGGTGGCAGTGAGCTGTACGGCCGGCTAAGTTTAAACCGTTATAATATACAGTACATCATTACTGCTTTCATTCTTTCAATTCGTTTTGAATATTCGGAATCATTCACAATATTATAAAACTGTATAAGATGGCTGTAGAACTATAAATGCTGTAGAATGAAATAAATAAAGTCTTAAAGAAAAGTAAGTTTTCAAATCGCGGTATTTGCCGATAAATCGGTAATCGCTACAGAAAAACTGAACAAATTAAAGTAAATCACAACAAA
>CACRXK020001413.1:3433-54849 GCA_902702795.2 Paramuricea clavata | reverse complement strand
ATCGATATAACTTTGAGTTTGCAATAAAATTGTTTCAAATTCTCGCTTGCAAATAACTTTGCTTTCTTTTTTATTTAAAAAATTCAATATAATAAAAAAGGTAATCAATATTAAAGATATACTGAAATTATATTCTGTCTTGTTTTTTAATAGTTGTTTCATATACGCAAAGGCTGTCGAGTTTTAAAGCCATTATAAAATCAATATTTAAAACAAACTTACCTTCGTTAACGTCGGCTCCCTTCTTTTAGCCAATTCTTTCGCAGTTTCTTCCTGAGAGAGCTTTTCAAATTTACAAACTATTGCAAAAATGCGAGTAAAAATGAAATATATTTGCAAGAAATTTATCAATCATGAATCATCAAATCAAGAAATGTTTGCTATTTCACTGTCGTGATGCAGTCGTTTATGCAAACTTTAAATTGGACCAATCAATGTCCGCTATTGATGACAGTCCGCCATATTTTTGAGGTCAGTGAGGATGACCACCCACCCAACACCGTTGGTGACCCACGCCCGCGATATTTGGTGAACTTTAGACTCCGCTAATGCTTTCGTTTCTCCGAGTGTAAATAGCCGGGGGGAATTAGTACCCTAGCACGGCGCTTTGCGCCGTCGGCTCAGGGACAATACAAAAACATTTTCAAACCGATAGTTTTGCCACTTGTCAGGGAGCAGTCATTATTAATGCCTGGGGTGTGCCGGAAGAAATAAAACAAACAAAAAATATCAAAGAAAGTAGGGGGGCAACAAAAATAATGTACAATAATCATAAAACATCCGCAATTATTCACTGTTTAAAGTTAAATGTTTCTGTTTGCAGATTGGTCAAAACCATTTCACGTGCCGGTCCACAGAACGTCATGTTCATTGCATGCTTTGCTGAGGAGGCATCCGGTCCACAATGAAATATTTATTGACCGGTCAATAATAAAATGGGTGCAATTTGTCTCGGGCACAACAGTGGTCTTGGGTCCACAAAACACACTGTTTCCCTTGGTCTCAGTAAATAAGTGATAAATGATATACAAGTATAGGTAATCACACAGGAAGGAGTGCAACTAATGATTAACACTACAAGTGATATTTAAAAAAATGTGCCAAAATTGCACAAGTCGTTGATCATTAATTGCACGACTTGCCCGTGTGATTATTTATTTATTTTATGCATGACAAAATTGATTTCTTTAAAATTCAACTTCATTTTGTCAAGAGTTTTTAATTTATTTGTAAGCAATTTGGCATAAACAAACTTGGGAAATGATCATAAACTCATAAAGGCACATAACTTAAACTAGGACAAATTATTCAAACTCAAATAACATATATTTTTTAATTTTTAGAGAAGGAAAATCTTTATAAATTGTATTACAGACTTACATAGTCAACTTTTCCTGCATCTCGCCCAGATTATTTCTTAAAACTGTTTCCAGGTATTGCCTGCTACTAACTCTTGACGAAGGGCCTTCACTCGAAACGTTGAGTTTCTGCTTGTTTTCTAAGGTAGTAATATAACCACTCAGCACAGCGTTTTCACATTGGTACTACCTACACTGGTACAGACAGTTTTAGTATATATTTCCCACAGGCTCTTTTTGCCATACTTTGTTTTTTAAACTCATTCTTGTGCCAAAATTTAGTTAAATTTGTCCATGTGGTATTTATCAAAATTAGACACATTTCGCCGCCATATTGGACTTTTGTTGTGTAGATTTCCCGCTCCCCCCCCCCCCCCACCATCATTAATTGCACCACAGGGTCAGTATAGACTTTATATACTAGTACCATTGAGTGCAAAGTCTCAGAAAATATTAGTCCAACAAAAGAGGAATAAACTATCGAATAGGCAAGTCAATTCATTTTAAAATTTATATTTTGACATATTTTTACTATATTATAATATACATTACTATTTAAAGTCTATACCGACCCTTGCGAGATTGGGCCGCCTGTGATCTATAGTATATGTTTAGAAAGCAAGTTCAATCACAGGGGGAAGAGAGGGGGGAGGCTATGAAAATTTATATCTTTAATTTTATATCTTTAAGGAAGGGCCATGAAAAAATATTTTGAAAGAATTGAGGGGCCATGAAAATTTACCAAGAGTTTAAAAATATCTTCCACCACCTTCGCATTAATGCTCGTTTGACAGTTGTGAAATCAAACTATTACTATATTTTTACAATCGCTAACTTGCTAGTGTATTTTATCCTATGTTACGTTTCAGTATATTTACGTTATTGTCAGCCAAATTTTGGTTATAAAGTATCGAACTGGTTTATTACCCTAATTACCGGTTTACTTCGTCCAGAATTTTGGATGAACACAAAAACGGGCTGAGCCTTATTTTCTATGCAAGGGGAAATCAGGCTCTGCTCTCAGGGTATCAATTCAGCAAGTAACTTCTGGTTTACATACCTAATGGCTAGGCTGGCTCGCCCCGTTACATACTTTTTGGAGTTAGCTTCTTCAAGGCTAAGATACCTAGTTTTATTTTTGAAATTATACCTAGCTCCGAATGATTTTTGGAGTTAGCCAGTAACTGCAGGTTTAGATGCCCAGCTTATAAATGATTTTTGGAATTCTACCTAGCTCCAAATGATTTTTGGAGACTTGGATTCACCCAGTAAAGGCTTAGATACCTTGCTTCTAAATTATTTTTGTAGTTATGCCTAGCTCCAAATGACTTTTGAACCTAGCCCCAATTAATACTCTAAAGTTTACAATGCTCTCCAGACTTATGTATTTTTTATTAAACTC
This sequence comes from Paramuricea clavata, assembly GCA_902702795.2. Lineage (NCBI taxonomy): Eukaryota > Metazoa > Cnidaria > Anthozoa > Malacalcyonacea > Plexauridae > Paramuricea > Paramuricea clavata. The sequence continues at coordinate 52,089 of CACRXK020001413.1, read as the reverse complement.
TGCAGTCGCAAGCACCCAAAGCGTGTGTGAGATAAATTATACTGCGCATGAGAAAATGTATACAAAACTATGTATACAGATCCGTAGCTGATCTATTTGTGCAATAGACTGTTAATATTTGTGCATGCAATAGACAGCCCCCGACTACAAAGTTCAGGTATATATTTGGCATTGTAAGTTGAGCAGCTATTGTACTAACCAATTCCCTTTCGGCAAATTCCTAACTTGATTTGGTATAATGTGATATATTTTTAGCTAATAGAGATGTCCCCTTACGGTTGAGATGTAAACCTCTTGAGTTCAGACAAATGGCATCAATCAGTTTATGGTCAATAAATTTTACTTTTAGATTTACAGCAAATAGTGTTAATTGACTTATTTGTTTTGTTAACTTTGTCAGATAGTTCTGGCTTGTCTGATCTAGTTAATTAACTTGATAGACTATTTAAATTGTTGGTGAATCTTCTTGTATTTGTGTTGAAATATTTGCAAATTCCCTCAGCTACCCGATTAGGAGGTAATTCCCTTAGATCATTAGTGCCTACATGTAGGATTAGTTTTTGTGGCTCTTTGTGGATAACTATTCACAACTGATTGTTATGGGCATTTAACTATGGTTCGTGCTGCACTCTCGCCATTGTAAATGCCTATAAAGATAAGCTGCTCATATTTTAATGCCAATTCCTGGCCATTTAATGAAAATTGGAATATTTATTTTCGAGATATTGGCAGAAAAATCAGCTTTGATTGGTTTTATTTTTGTGCATCCAAATCACTGTTTATTGACTTAAATAGCAGGCTATTCTGATCGGACAAAAGATTTGTATCCAATACCCGGGCAACGCTTTCCAATAATTTGTAAATAAATATTGTTTAAAATAGTTTTATTATTTTATGATTTTTCAAGAAAGAAACTCATGGTCGATCACTTCTGGTCATTCAGGGTCACTTGTGTGTACTTTTAGTCGACAAGATCAATTTACAAATGTGAAGACTAGACAAAAGTTTTAGTAAAGGAAAAGAAAATAACATAATAAAGATTCAAAATAGTTAAAAACCAAACCTATTTACCCTTTAATGTAAATATTCCATATTCCAGAGATGCCATATATACCAACTGAACACTATAAATTTCTATTTGTGTTAACAGTTCACGATGAAATATACTGCGGATGAGCACTTGAACAAATGGAGGGATGAAGAGGTTTCGTTATTTATGAGAGACAGAGACATGAGACTGAAAAAACAAATCGTGTCGCAAAAATTTTATACCCCCCCTCCCGACAGGGATGCCGGAAGTTATTCAGGGCAACGGGTGCAATTTGTTATTAAAAAGGGCATATTTTTGACAAAAGGGCACAAACAAAAATGAAAAGGCACTTAAAAACCTATGACACAAGTTAACCGAAGAAGACACGAAGAGTTCGATAATTAATATAAACGAAAAGCTTTTATTGATTTCAAACAAAAACTACCACTATATATTGAGGCATGTAGTCTTTCATGCATAAAGTATTTCGTGCTCACTGTGCGTTTTACGTAAGACGGTAAGATAGTTTAATGTGGTTGTCCAAAGTAATCTTTCCTTTGAGAAGACCTTGAAATAAAGTCTGCTGTTAACTTCTTTGCGTTAACGTCGTCAATTCTTTGCTTGTGAATTGCTGCAAACATGCAATTTGTGAGCATCCCTGGACACATCCGTGATCTGAACCAGGTCTTGACACGTCTCATGACACTGAATGTCCTTTCCGCAGTTGCAGATGACATCGCATATGTGGACAAGAGAATTAACAGCTTATGCGTCTCAGGAAGTGAAGCTTTCGAGACAGGCTTTGTATTCAACACGCCTTGGATAGTTGATACAGCAGTAACCTTTTTAATTACAGGCATAGATTCCAGTTTAAGTTCCATGTTGTACAAATTGACGTGGACATGTAGGTCTTTCAATTCGTCAATCAAAAGTTCTACTTGCACGAATTTCGCAGCGACGCCAAGGTGCTTAATGACATATTCAGTGGTGACATCGACCTCGTTGTTAGCACATGCGATTAGCATTCGGTTGATATCTTTGACTGTTTTAATGTCATTTTGATCAAACCTTTCCTTCATCGAACTCACGATGCTGTCAATCGCACATATATATACACGTTTGAGTTCCGTTTTAAGATCATTGGAATCGTGTCCACTGGGTGCCACATCATGAGCGATAAAGTCTTCGAGTCTTTTTGGTGCCTTTCTTGGTCTGCTTTCATTTGTCACATCAATTTGTATTTTCAAATCTTCAACTTTCCTAATGAGCTGGAAAATAAAACGTATATGTAGCTATAATAAATACACTGAAATGACTAGATATTGGTAATATTTATACTGATTATACACATATTTTACTAGTCATTGGCGTTCTCAGTTCTCTGTTAAACTTTGTACTACCTTTTCAAATTCTTGAGCACTGGATCTCATCTCCGCTAGCCTTATTTCAATCTTGTTGATGCAGTCCATTGCTTCTTCCGCCGTGACATCATTTTTCTGTAGATTTTTTTAGTTCATTTCCAGAATGTGTGCTAGATCTCTCATAAGAAACATATTAAACATGTGCTTGGCAGTTTCCAGTTTCGTGATAAGCCCCTTTGCTTTGGCTTTGCATTTGCCATCAGTATTTTTGTCCTTGGAAATAATCTTTAAAGTTGCTAATAGTTCTGCGTGGTTTAAAGTTATAACGTTTCCTGCAGCCCCTCTTGTTGTCCACCTAGTCCTTGAGAGGTTCTGGAGGCGCAACACATCATCACTGTCAATCTCATCCTGGATCTTGGCAAATAGAGCCACACGTTTAGGGCTGATCCCTACAACAACATACAGATCTTCACATAGTGTCTGAGCGTCCTCCAATGCTGGGTAATGCTTGGTTGGCATCTTTGAAGATCAGTTCTTGGCAATGCGCTAAACAGTGAATGAATATGGCTGATTCGTTCATTTCACTTTTGATTTTCCTTGCCAGTGATTTCATGGCCATTGCACCATCAAATGTCATTCCAACTAATCTTATCACATCCAGTTGACACCTTATTAAGATATCTCTGATGTATTCAAACAGAGCATCTGTTGTTACACCTTCCCTGCATTCATAAATGCCAATAAAATCTTCTTTTACTTCATACTCTTCAGTACAGTGACGGACTTATAAGGACATGTGTTCTGACTTTGAGATGTCTGTGGCCTCATCTACAATGATGACATAGTATTTGGCACATTGGAGCTCCATGTTTAGTGCTCGTCTAGCCTCGAGTACAAGCATTTCCTGTTGCTCTGCAAGCAAGCTGTGAGACAAAAACCTGTTCTCTTTCATTAATAATTTTAGCCCAGGAATATGTTGACTCTTATCTTTATTAAACTGGTAGACATTGCCTTCTTTATCTTCCTGGCGTCGAATGGCTAAACCTTGTCGAAGGAGTGTTTTTAGGGTCCCAAAATGGGCTTCTAGCCCCTCTTGCCGTAATTTATTATTTCTGCATTCTTCATCACTAAGAAGCTGCGGTATCTTTTCCTTTTCTTTTAACAACTCATTTGTCTTACACTGCCTATGGTAATCAGATAACTGGTGCATGTTAAAGCGTTCAGGGCCTTTGTTCCATGACGAAAATCCATCTGATGTTTCATCTTTATAAATGAATGTTGCTTTGGGATCATGACCTCCTTCCTTTTGATTTTTTTTTTTATTTAAACATATTTTATTACAGACATTTTCTCCAAGAGCATAGCTCATCGAGGGAGATTATGTCGGATTATTTACAAACTTTAAGTTGTTCACATCAAGACAAAGAGGATTACATAAAAAAAAAGATTACATCAAAACAAATCGAATAATCATAGTGTGGAAGAACTTCTGGTATTCATTCTCAAGCTTTCCATGAAACATATTATTATAAGAAATTTATATGGAAGAATTTACCACACCAATGTTTTTACAGACCAATGTTTTACAAAACAAGTTTCAATAAAAAAAAAAGAAAAAGTTACTCGGCCTGAAACCGTTTTGTATTTAAAATAAATAATTGGACATTTTGAATTAATTTTACATTATCTTCATGTCCAAGATTTTCCGACCCATGCAAAAGTATTTCAATTTTCCGATTCTCTGATAAATTCATCCACATAGGATGGAGCAGCCGCGCAGGAAGTGAGAGCAATTGTTCACGTTGGGCAGCAAATCGAGAACAATATAAAAAGTAATGTTTGACAGTTTCCATTTCACCCCATCGACATACACAAAAGGGGGAATTTGCACAATTAATTCTATATAGGTGAAAATTAAGCGCACAGTGACCAAGCCTGAGCCTGGTATGGAGTATTGAGCTATATCTACTTAGTGATGCATTGTATTTTACGTTATATTTTTGTCCACAATACATATTACATAAGGTAACTTTAAAGGAAGATAGCGTCTCTATATTTCGTAAATCTGGATCAAGATCATTCCAGGCAGTTATTGCCGATGGAAAGAAAGATTTTTTAAATCGTTCAGTTCTCACAGGTATATTAGTTAAATTATCGTTAGATCTTAGAAAGTAACTGGATCTTTGGTTTACATATGGAGGCAAAAGATCACAAAGGTAGGATGGTGCAGTGTGGGTAACAATTTTATAAAAAAAGGATAGCTTATGAATATGTCTCCTGGTTTTCAAATCCTCCCAACATAGTTCTTCCAATAGACGATTTCTATTTGTTCCCCTTATTGCACCAGTAACAATGCGAGCTGATTCGTACTGAACTGCTTCTAAAAGATTTGCTTCCTCTATACTACATCCATCCCATATTACATCTGCATATTCCATTAAGGGTCTAATCAGACTTTTATATAAGCATATCAGTGTTGACCTTTTAAGCTTATATTTAACCCTTTTTAATGCGTTCATTCTTTTACTAGCTTTTTGATGTATGCTTAGAATATGTTTTGACCAAGAGAAATTTGACGTAAATGTTAAACCTAAATGTGAATGAGAATCAACTTCGCGTAATGCAGTGCCATTTAAGTATAAGATTGGCTGAGGAAGTCGGTTATGTTTCGTTGAAAATGTAATGCTTTCGCACTTAGTAGGATTCAATCCCATCAACCATTCCATACACCATTGGTTAATGCTATTGAGATCCTCGTTTAGTCTAGAATCAAAGGATGATAAATTATCAACAATTTCAAGTAAAGATGTGTCATCAGCGTAGAGAAAACAGTCAGATACAATATTGTTGGAAATATCATTTATGTATATTAGAAAAAGCAATGGCCCGAGCACTGAACCTTGTGGAACACCAGCTTCAACACTCAGCCAGCTCGAGCATTGCCCCTCAATGACAACTCTTTGTTTTCTATCAGACAAATAACTACAAAACCAGCTTAAAAGTGGGTCTTTTACTCCAAGAGATTTTAATTTGTACAATAAACCCTTATGCCATACTTTATCAAACGCTTTGCTAAAATCTAAAAACACCATACGGACTTCTTTACCCATTTCTAGAGCTTCATAGATCTTATGAACTATATACGTAAGTTGGTTCACAGTGCTGTCTCCTGGTCTAAAACCGGACTGAAAATCATTAAGGAATCTAATTTCTAATAAAAATTCATATAGTCTAGTGAATACAATTTTTTCTGGTATTTTGGATATAGACGGTAAAAGTGATATGGGACGATAGTTCTTTTTATATTGATGATCATCTTTTTTATAGACAGGAGTTACATTTGCTTTTTTCCATTCAGTTGGATACTCTCCTATTCGGAGACTTGTGTTAATTAAATATGTAAATGTTTTGGCAATTCCACGGCTACATAATTTAATAATTCTATTGCCAATACCATCATGACCGCTAGCTTTTGTAATATCAACTTTATAGAGGAGATTAATCACTTCTTCTTCTGTTGTTTGAACTATAGACAACGTTTTATCTGTGTGATTAGAATAATAATCTAGGACTGGTAGTTCATGATATGTGTCATCAACGTTCGCTTCACTTACAAAATATTCATTAAATAAATCCGCTTTTTTTTGTGCATCGCAAACAATCTGAGATCCCTCCCGTATAACTGGAATTGATACACGGCAATTATTATTAAAAACTGACTTAACATAACTCCACCATTTTTTTTGGCCCAAACGAAAATCTGATAATTGGATATTTAGTTTGTCATAATATTTTATTTTTGTTTCTCGAATCAGAGTTGTCGTGTAATTCCTTTGATCTTTATATTTCTTCCACAATAAACGAGTTTTTTTCTTAGAAAATTGCTTTAAAATTCTATTTCTTTTACGAATTGCACTTCTTACAGCGCATGTCATCCATGGTTTATCGTTAGGACGTATTACAACTATTCTATTTGGAATATGCTTTTTAACTGTTGAGTAAAAATAGTCAAACCAATTTTTATAAACATCGTCAATCCGGTTATTTTCTCTTTCACAATTTTCCCAATTAAGATTTGAAAGTTCCTCATTAAGCTGTGCTATATTGATATTGGAGAAATCCCAAATGTGTCGTTTAAAGGACTTTTGCTTATAGTACGGAATTTTCATTTTTGTGTAGATGTAGGAGTGATCACAATTCGATGGTGGACTACATGTACCCGAATCAGAAAAATATCGTGGACAATTAGTAATAACAACATCTAATATTGTAGATGTAGTTTCTGTTACACGGGTCGGCTCTCTGATTATTTGATACAATGCATTGCACTGGAGCCAATGGTTAAAGTGATTACCAAAACCAGTGCTTGATAAATTATTACAATCGTAGTGAGCGTTTAAGTCACCGATTATCATTATAAACGTGTGTGGGTTTTGACGTATTTTATCTATAATACTTTGTAAGGAATCCAAAAAAATTGATACATCTTGCAAAGAGTTATTTGGCGCTCTATAACAAACTCCGCATAGTAAGGTTTGTTTATGTACTTTTACTTCAACCCAAAGTAATTCTAGATTGTTATTTTCTAAATCATTACGTCTCTTAAATGCTAATGACTGTGTAATGTATAATGCAACACCACCACCCCGTGTATTTAGTCTATCTTTCCTTACAATAGCATGAAAACCGGGTATGCACAGATCATCATTCGAAATTTGGCTGTTTAGCCATGTTTCAGTGATCGCAAACAATTCAAAATTTTTTTGCAAGATAAAAGAAGAAATTTCCTCAAATTTTTCTTCATTCACTAGACTTCTGGCATTGATATGACCAATGTTAAGACATGTCATCATTGGACCAGGATTTAGTTCAACATCACCTGCCATTATTAACCGAACCATTAAGTAGTTAGAAATCAGAATGTAAATGTTGAGTCCAGAAGTAGTTATCAATACTATTGATATGCTGAATCTAGCACGGTTAAATTTTCTGTTATGAGATGTTCCGATTGCTGCTCTGTGAACCGTTAGACTAATTGCCATCACATAGACGCGAACACTTTGTACCCTGCACGGCTGCTGCAAAACATCTTACAATAAATCTTGAACTTACACAAGGAAATAAACATAAACGAAAACTTAAGAACATAACAATCAGACATTCTTCCACTAAAAATATACGATCAGTGATAATAAGTATTATAAATGCTAAAAAAAGTTGAGCTTCATGATTCATTTGAATTGGGTTTTAGTGGCTAGGTATGGCTATTCAATATAACAATAAAGTAAATTGTATTTATGAATAACTTTCTAAAGCAGCTTCATAATGAGTAATGACAAATAAGCATTAAATTCTAAAGAGTCTCTTAATAGTATAATAATTAGTTGTTATGGCAAATCACATTAGCTTTAATTCGCCGATGAGATTTGCATATTCAATCAGCACATCTCATGCAAAGCTCTCCTATATATATATATATTCAAAAAAACAAAAACGTTCGGATTTTCGTTAAATTATGTTTTACAAAGTCTGAAATTCTTCATTGCTTATTATCCGTTCCAACAGTACGCAATCCTCAACAATTCACAGCAACAATTCACAACGTTAACAGTATAAAATTATTCTTAGACCTAGTTCTAGACGAATAGTCCATGCATAAAGCTGACACTATTGTCAGTAAGATGGATCGGTTAGGTTAAACTTCAAGAAATCATTGAATTGACGAATTCGAGTAATTTTATCATCCAAGTTGCGGACTAAAATCTTTCCATCTGCAGACCAAGCTGATTTAATAAAACTTTTCTGATCACGGGCATAATTAAGCAATTCAATATTGAACTTAGTTAAATCTTCGTTAATATAGTATTGTGTACCTTTCAAAAGTTTGCGTTGCCTACAGATTTCCGCCTTTGCACTATACGATTTAAACTTTACAATTACAGTTCTTGATCTCCCGCTAAGCGCTTTCGGACCAAGACGATGTGCACGATCGATATCCCTCTCGTCCACATTAACGTTCAACTTTTCTTTACAGAGCTTAATTACTTCTCTAACGCAATTCTCGCCATCGTTTTCATTCAGACCAACGATTCTTAAATTATACTTTCGGGAATATTGCTCGTTTTCGTTTGCTTGAACACGGACATTTGTTAGTTCTGCTTCCAATGCTTCTATCTTTTCCAAAAGAGGTTTTGTGGCTTGTTGGACAGATTCTTCAACAAGAGTAGACACTGCTTTGGACAAGATTTCTTTAAATTCACTAGACCGAAAAAAGTCGTTTAGTTCACTTCGCATTGTTTCCCTCATGTCGGTTCGAAGCTCGGTGGACTGAGAAGCTGCTGCTTGTCTAGTTTCTGGCATATCAATTTACTTGTTACTCACTATAAATTATTAACAATTAGCCTTCTTGACCACAAGAAGTTATCACATATATGATAGAAATGTGATAAATAACGGAGCTCAACAAAACACGTCTGCACTCCTCGAGATACACTGGGAACCATTGATTTGATGATTTGATTTCCTTTTGATTTGATGAGCAGATGGAACAAAATGCAGTTTGCTTTCCTCTGTGGTACTGCAACCAAGGCCAAGTTGTAAGCCATTTACCATTGAAACATCTGTCCTTTTTTCGACTCTCTCCTCTAATAATAGAACAGGGTGAATTGGACACGACCAGTGGCGGCATCAAGGGGGTAGGGGGGTTGGGCATCTGTCACCTAATATTTATCCCCCCCTCCTAATTTGCTCCCTTGAAAATTTAGCACTCTAGCATTTTATTTTAGTATATATGCGTATGGCCTTCATCAGTCAGGTCATAGCAACCTGGTTGAAACGTCTAACAGAGACAACTTTTTAAATATATATTTTATCTACACAATGCTTGTGTACAATTATTCTATTTGATGATTATAGTTTGATAGAAAAACATGAGACTACCAAACACAAGGAACATACGTACTGTCCTATATATAATGGACTATGAGCTATCACATACCCCTCAAAAAGAATCGGGTTGTCTCTCCCCCCCAAAAAAAAGCAAAAAATGCCACCTCCACTGGACACAAGGGCAGTGCAGCACTGGCTTTCAGCGATAATTAATACGAAACACAGTGAGACACTGCTAATAATTTGGGGTGCACCCACCCAAATGTTATAAGTATTCTAAAATTATTACAGTACATTCTGTATCTTTGCAATTTCTTATCTTTAGCACCATCATTAGAGAAAATTAGGCGAATGAATGCAAACAATTTTGTTATTAGGTACTTGTGCTGCTGAAGCTTCTCATGCTGAGCCCTAGGATGAATCTCACTTTATATGAGTGCTTAATTATAACATTGTTGATATTTTAGTATAGCACTGCTTAGATAATTCGGCATTTTATTGTTTGTGTGGACAGTAGCGTAGCCAGCGTCGATAATTGAGGGAGCGAATATTCATATATCATGTTCTGCACTATTAATTTATTTTAAAATCGATTGTTTTTAAGGTCTGTGAACATGAATATATGAATATTCGCCCCTCCAATTATCGACGCTGGCCACGCCAGTGTGTGTGGACAATTATTATTTTATGATGAATGATGAAATCTAATGATATACTGTAAATATATGAACCTAAAATACCTAATCGTCCAGGTGAATTCTTCTTCTGTACTTATCCACTCCACATCTTGTGTGTCACTGTTGACAGAGTTGTGGTCTACATTAGATTCAAATTCAATTTCGTTTTGTGGACGTGAATAGATATCCACATCTTCGCCTATTACTTCAGTATTATCAAGCTCTTCTGCAGCAATGGGACGACTTTGATTGTTGACGATTTGACTCGCTGTGCCGACGGTGTCCACAACTTTCACATGTTGTACTGGTGCTTGTACATCAAAGAAAGAATTAAGTTTTTTTTTACCTCGAGCAGCCCCCGCTTGATCTAGCAACTTCCGCTTCTGTGCAGAAACCCTATCTTTTTTAGGCATTCAAATAATCTTCGAGAAACTGAATTAAACATTATGATATTAAATGCTTCATCGATTTTGGCACCTTTGCTTCGTTGATGACCGCGCCAAATTTCGTCGAGACTTTAGTCCATCAGTACGTCATGTTACACGCAATATAATGTACAAATAATAATATTCCAAGGAGTGAGACACGACTTGAAGCAAAAACAATGCTCAATGGTCTCAAAATAAGTGAGAATCCTGTACATAGAATTATGCGGTTATACTAGTATAGTAAATTAATATATTATGGTTCAAATAAGTATTTTGTTTCTGTCAAATTTGTTTCGTTCTGCACCCATTGTGCACCCGTAGTGCACCCGTAAAGTTGTGAAGACAAAGGGCAACAGGTGCAACTGCACCCGCTGCACCCGTGGTTCCGGCATCCCTGCCTCCCGAGATTTCTAATGGTCCGCCCCTAAAGTAAAATTAAACATGAAAGTAGCACAGCATATGTTGCACTCTGTACCTGCTCATTTGAGCATCTCCCAGGATAAATGGCACATACAAGAGCAAAAATATTAAAAGAGCACTGACTCCGAATAAGCGTAAAGGGTTTAATATTGCTCATCAGAAATTTGGAAATGTGCAATTCTGTTGCGGTATAAATATAATAATTTTACAGTATCACCCTCAAAAATAACATGATCACCCTCAAAAATGGGTATATAAAGACTGCTGGCAGTATAATATTTGAGAAATTCAGAATAAAATGTATTATACATAACCAGGCCTGCAAGTAAGCTTAACAGACAAACAAAATAGATTTTGGTTTTCACTTATTTCCAACAGACGTCACGTCATTTGATCAATTTCTAAATTTGTTTCTTTTTTAATTTTTAAAATTAATTTGGTTAGGGTTATAGTTGGGGTTAGGGGTAGAATAGGGGTAGGGTTTAGCCTGCGAGCAGGCTCTCTGGGGGTTAGTTATGTAGCCGTTTAACACCTGTTCCATCTTCCAACAATGACAAAAGGTGGTTGGAAATGAATACTGACTGTGGTATTCTTATAGTATGATAATACGATCGAGGCACGCTCTTTGAGTGGTTATCACAATAATAAATTTAATATCCATGGAATGCTAGCTATATACAAGTGACATCACATAAGTACATGACGTCAGGTTCTGACCATACATTTTTGTGCAGAAATGCGTGACAGATTGTTATTTAAATTTTACTTTTCTCAATTTAAACATTTTAGCATCATAGTGAATATGATATGCCTATATATTAAATATATAATATATAAATGTGTTGGTATACTGTCAAATATAGATATATATTACAGTCGTGCCAACAGAAGCGTTCTGAAAAATGTTGACCAGTTCATTTCCTAACTTCGAGGAGTTCCTCTCAACAATTCCTCAACAATTTGATAACTACTTAAAAAGTTCCTAACTTCGTGTTTCATTGACCAATCAGATTGCTCAAAACTAAAATATAAAATTTGATTGGTCAATGAAACAGGAAGTTAGGAACTTTGTAAAGAAACTTTCAAAATTTTAAGGAATTGTTCAGAGGTGTTCCTTCAAGTTAGGAAATGAACTGGTCAACATTTTTCAGAATGCTGAAATAATAATTTTTCTAGCTACTTCTTGCATACCACTGGCTCAACCTACAGATAACTGAGTTACAGTATACGTACCTGCTTGCCAGCAGATAACTCAGTTATTTGTTGGTTCAAAGCCACAAAATATGTCTATACTGTGTAATTAATGAAATTATTAATAACTTGTCATTGGTGACACATGCGGAGATTGTGAAAGACATTCCAAAACCATTCTGGCCTTGAAAGACATTTAACCCATAATTTTCATCATCTTAAAGGCTTGTTTACACTTGCAATTTTTGCTGTGATTTTAGGTACGAATTTCTTCTGATGGATGTGAACGAGTGGATAAGTTGTAAATGTTCAGATGAGGGTATACATATAATCAGAACATTCATAATCGTAACTTATCAGTCAAATCGTTCACATACAGAAGAAGGAGAAAATCACATTAGAAATCGCAGCAAAAATTGCAAGTGCAAACGGGCCTTAAGGTGGCGTCATAACCGTTGCTATGGTAACAATGACATTTCAATATGTCCGACATTTTACCTTTTAACACATTTTACTCGAAAAAAAGGCCGGTTACCCCCATTTTTTTTTTCTTGAAACGTCTTCATTCACAAAAATGAATGATGTGAACAAGTCTAAAAAAAATTCTGAAGATCCAAAAAATATCATGAAAAATTACGTTTTTTAATATTTTAACGAAATAAAAAATGGGGGTAACCAGCCTTTTTTCCGATTACAATTTGTTAAAACGTAAAATGTCGGCCATATTGAAACGTCATTGTTACCATAGCAACGGTAATGACGTAATTTTTGTCAACAATTTTCAACTCTTAGAAGATTGCTCAATATATGTGGCACAATTTTTGTCTTTTAACAAGAAACCTCTCTTCAAAAAATTAAATATAAATCACGATTTTGTCATATTTCAAAAACTGTATTGAGCCACCTTAATTAAGATATTTGTAATCATCCTATTTTGCTTTTTGTTTGAGCCATGCTCTACACATGTAATTTGCCTAGAGCTAATAGTGGCGTCACCTCTACAGAATAAACACAGTCTGGTTCACTGACATACACAACAGAAATTTCATCATTTTCAATTGTTGACGACTGTACGTCTGCCGAATACCAGCCTGGTTTCCATCCAGAATCTCCTCTGATATCCATCGTATTTTTACATTGGAGCCAACTTCGAAATAATCTTCATAATTAACTTCCTTACTACCAGTTTTGTTCTCCATTGTGTTTTCAACCTTATTCATGTTGGAACTGTGATGTGTTTTATGGTTCAGGTATATCAATAAAGTTTCAAATAAGTTCTCTAAGTTTTCCTTGGAGACACCATATGAAATTGGTATTTGGGATTTCTTTGCTAAATTCTTTCCAGGAAATTTTCTTGTTCGGTAAACGTCCAGTTGATCAATAATTTCACAGTTGACTTGACACAATATCAATGATTGAACCAATTTAATCAAGTCCTTTATTTCGCGTACTTGCATATAAGATGCCAAATGAGATCTTCTGTTTCGCAATAAAAACGCACAAAGGACCAAATTGTTAAAATATACTGAAGAGTTGCAGCAGGTAACTTTTTCAACATCGAAATACTTTTTGGCAAAGAACCGAAATCACCTTTATAGTTGGCTGGAAAATCGTCTGGAACGTCTTCATCTTGAGCAAGTGCCAACACCTTAACAATTACGTACTTCAGACCTTTGAATGAAACATTGTTTGTCTTGCACATTTGTTCTAATTCGGCCATGTTAAGTTTATAAAGAGGATGACTGCTCCCGTCCAATATTATCATGGCAGCTTTTGTCAGCTTTCTCTCTGTCTTGTTGAAGTATTCAGGTACTTCTTCAATTGGTAGCCATGAAAGGAGAGCTAGTTGTTGCAAGATTTCATTTGATGGATCATTTTCAATGTCAAAGAATATGTACAAGATTCGTGTTGGCAAAAATATATCACAGTCAGTAATTTCAGGCTTGTCTCTTGCGAGTTGCTCAGTTTTTTCGTACGAAAGAAAATGAAGTTCACCAGAATGAATCCAACGGATGTAATCAGGTATTGGCTGAAGTGTTTTTCCATTGTGATCATCAAAATGTGACGCATCACGCAGCATTGTCCCTTATTTGTCTTTGTTGGCTGTTCTGACACCAGACTGGTTAGCAATAATTTTGTAGTCTTCAGCATACTGACCAATGTAGTTTTAATCAAGTTTCCATGTTTCAACCAAAGTATTAAAATACTCATTTTTTGGGGTGGTGTGTCCGTCCAATCGCAGTCCATTTTACGCTCTTCATTTAAATTAAGATACTCCTTCAATTTGAGTTCGTTATTAAAAACAACGTTTTTCGCAACACCTCTAAAACACTGTATAAACGAATTTCCAAACCGTGCACATGATAAACATTGTTTAACATTTTCGGCCATCGATTCCATATTCTCGAGGTGTTCAGGACTATGTTTTTCAACGTTTTGGTGGACTTTCGAACTGCAAAATGCTCCATGTCTTGATAAGGCAACATTTTCAGCGGCGTGCACACGCTCTACAAAATTCCGTTTACTGTGGTATTCGGCAAAACTTCTCTGATTTATTTTATTCAGCTGTAATAGGTTCAGCAGGCAAACCAGGCACATTTGTGTGAGCACGCTGTTGGGATCCTCCCCATGTCCATTGTTGACAATGAAACTAAATAGACGCTTCAGACTACCAATGTCTGGGTTTCTAAAAACAGAGTCTAGAGATGGCAAAGTTAACAAGTAGAACATCTCGTTCATAGTCCGAAAGGTAGTTTCTGGTTCTGATATGCCAAGGTACAGTAACGTGACCAGTTTTCCTGTCCTTGTGACCGATATTTTCTTCATTCTATTGTCTTCATGTGAAACCTCACCAACACTTTCTAAATCCAAGAATAATTGAGTCATAGGTGCTTTGGTCAAAGGTGTGATCTTCATAGGAAATGGGTTTCCATGATTTCCAGGATATTGAACCGGCTGGATATCTCTGCACACTATGGCTTTCACATCTCTGGAATCAATAATGTGGTCATTTGGTGTTTTTTCTGCTTCCTCCAACATCAAATTTACCGCTTTAGTGGACCAATGAAGATTCACTACTAAGTGAGAAACTGCATCACATGGTGGGCGTTTTAGCGATATCCCAGCGTTAATGTTCTTCCCTGCATGGTGTCTTTTTGCAGCAGTAATAGCAAAAGAGAACCCTACTAGTAATCTGCCTCGTACCCGGGCACTATGTGTTGTTCTATGGCTTGCGTGGCCTTTGCATGGGCCTCGTGGATTAATTTGATCGATTTTTCAAATTTTCCGTTTTTCTCCCTAGCTTGCTGCCCCACATGTGCTCAATGATGCAAACAAACCAAAGCGCCTGGGTACGAGGCAAGCTAGTAATAGCAAAAGAGTTGGACTACAAAGGTCATAAACAAATAAGATTATGATTATAGAAAAACACTATATAGAAACTTTTTTGTCATATTAAATTCAAAAACAAAAAGTACAAGGAATTTTTCTACAATACCGGTGCCACTGGCATTTATAACTTATTACAGTACATGCTAAGCATTCTATTATTAGGTTCAGAAAATGGGCATGGAAAATGCGCAGGATCGAGATTTAGCAGTGATCTACACTAGAAATACCATATTGTAATTTTTATATGAACTGAATTGTTGGGCTTGATTGGTGGTCAGACTTCAGCATATAAGTTTGTTAATCCACAGGTTAATGAATAATGTATGTTATTCTATGTACCATTATTGGTATGTGTAATAAGGCCATGGGCATGGGAATGAAAGTTTGCGTCTGGGTAATTTTGAAAAAGCATGCGGCTTTTTTTCATTTTTTTAACATTTGTTTTGGGTGGTAAATAGAGAGATAAAAACACAAATTACTGTTCACGCCATGGAATTACATATATCACGAGCTCACACGGTCGCAGCACTGAAGGTCTGTGTGCCAATTTCGCGATTTTGGTAAATATAATTTGGAATTTCATATGAATGTGGATACTGAGGACAAACACACTGCAATATGTTCATTTCATTGTAATCAATACACAATTTTATTGCTAATTTTATTGAGTTTTGCTTTATTTGTGAAAATAATGATTTTTTTGTAAATAATGAAAATTTTAGGTGGTAGCTTTTGAGGCAATGCAGGCTGTGGATGGAAATCTATGATTTTCATTCTCATGGCCTAAATGTTATTTATAATATATACCATACTCTATAGGGTGCATAAAAATTGCTCTCAATTTTGCAAACCAGCTATTAATATGCAGTTTTTGATGTATAAAGCTTCTTTGGGTACTTATAATGTAGAATAATGAAAAAAATTCTCAAACTCAAATTTTGTGAACCAGGGGGTGCATCTTTTCCAACAAATTAAAAATGGCTTGCACATGAAATTTAAAAGCTTTAATAATTTTGGTTGGGTTTTTAATTACTGTACAAAATTTCAGACAATTTGCTTTAGTTTAAGCTGCTTTAACTATTTATTTTTCCTAAAAAAAACCCAGCCTTTCGCATGCTTAATTAATGCCTTTACTTAATTTGCATATTGCTGACATATGCAAATCAGGCAAAGGCATTAATTAAGCATGCAAATAGCTGATTTTTTGGAAAAAAATGCAAGTTTGTGTGAATAGTTAAAGGGGCTTAAACTGAAGCGAATAACACATTTTTCACCCATTAACTCAAAATACGATTAAAGCTTTTAAGTCTTGTGTGCAAGCCATTTTTAGTTTGTTGGAAAAGACACACACCCCTGGTTTACAGAGTTTAAGAATTTTTTTCTCCTTATTCTACATTATAAGTACCCAAAGAAGCCATATATATAAAAAAAACTGGATACTAATAGCTGTTTTCTTAAATTGAGAGCAATTTTAAATCTGTTCAGTTTTTTTTATACACCCTGTAGAATCTAATAATTGTTTATATTTTACCATTTTCTTAAATTAACTTTTTTGATGTTATAACTAGTGACAAATCATTTCTAATTTAAATGTTTTTAGAAAACCAGATTTTGCCATTCTTCCAACAAAAAAACAGATTTCTGCAGTAGAAGAGGTGATTTTCCACACAACTTACCAGACTGTTGGTATTGGTGAATTGCCTGCTGGACTACCAGGTGGACAAGTTAACTTAGAGTCTGTCATGGCATGGAGTATCCGGGAAATGAGATTACACCAAGTGGACGGTACTGGCAATGATCACACACTACACTTCAATCTGAAATTGGATGGTAGACCTTTCTGGGGTAAGACAATAAAGGGTTTGAATATACCTTACGGTTTTAATTTACTTTTAGCCCAATGGCCTCGTTTTCATGTGGTTATTTACTCTGTTTTGTGCACAATATATTTAACAATAAGCGATTGAGCTGAAGTGTCAATGAAAAACAAATTTGTACAGGAAACATGGGAATGTAACTTTCATGTGCACCTGCCATGGTAAAATAAGGCAAATGTGGAAACAAGGCCATAATCAAAAGTGAACAAACAGTAAGGTTTATTGTATTTGTAAGCTGGTGTGCTAACAAACATTGTCTGGCCAGAATACAGTATAGTTTTTCCAATTGTGATGCATATATTTTGGGTTTAGATGTAAGTGCAAATATTTTTCTGTCTCCAAGGTAAAGAACAAATATTGTTTGGTATGGTGCCAGTAAAACACATGCCATATTCGACTTCACAGAGCTCAAAGGCTGTCATACCATTGGCAACAGCAAACTGTGGTGAAAATATGTAAGTGTTATCAGCCTGGGTAAAATTAAGTGTTGGGATTTTTAATTACTCACTCTTTTCTGTCACTAATCACCCCTCCCGAACCTAGAAAAACCTAGAAAGCACCTGGATTAGGGACCTACAATCATGGTCAGATTTCTGTCATAATCATGCTGCTTATATTTTCGGCATGTGCAAGACTTATTTGATTGTGATATACTTAACAATGAAAAATCAAGCTCCCCTTCCTCCCTTTTCAATGTTGTTGTGATTCATATATTTACTAGTGTCATTACCAGATCAACACAAATTTGAGAGGGGAGAGGGGTGTTCACATTTTAAATCTTGAATAACCATGATTAGAATGAGAACCAAGAAAAGACCGGGATTATTTTTAGGCAAAATATCAAAAGCATGATTAAAAACATAACAGTTGCCAAAGAGGAACTTAAAAACAATAGAATGATAGTCGATGGTACAAGATATCAAATCAATTTCACGGGTCAGTTTGATTTTTTGTTTTCATCTATTTTCCGGCAAACTGACTCAGGCTTTTGGTCTTCATATCCCTTAGTTTCCAACCAGCCACCTCCCGAAGACCATGTGATAGGATTCACAAAATGCAATATAATTGCAGTATTAGCAATATTTGCCGCAGTAAAAAGTAGAAATTGAAGTTCATGTCGTGCAATTTTGTTGAAAACCAAGCTCGTAATTACAAATCTTACTCCATTATTGCGGTTGTGCAATATGTAATCACATGTTGCAGCAGTTGCGGAGGCAACCTCTGTCCAATAGTAATTGCACAAATGAAATATTTTATAGTTACACTGGACTATAAAGCACTTTTATTAATTGTCATAAAAAAAGAAAGCAAGGAACAAGATCCATCAGCTTCAAAAAGTAAAAGAAGTGTTCTTGGAGGAATAGTATTAAGTGTAGAATTTTGTGTATTTTGCACTACTATTAGAGTAAGTATTATAGCAGCATGAGTTGCGAAGCCAGGTATTAATGAGGCCAGTGTTGCATAATACATCACCTATAATTATTAAAACGGGCACAGGTTATAATTTGGGCAATGATTTCTGCAATACATATTCTGTGATTGAGCAGTCATTTCAGTGGCTCATTACTCCATTAACACATCATATATATTGATTGAGCTATTCGTATGGATTTCAGCATGTCCTGGACTAGCAGCTGGAGAAACATGTATAAACTGTTCTGCTAACAGCAAAGGAAATATTGGAAAGTACGAAACAATTACTCAAGATTTAACATAAATAATTCGGGGATGCATGTGTGTTCTTCAATGATCTTTGATCCCCCCCCCCCCACCTCTTCTTTGATTTTCTTCCCCATGCCTTTGCTATATCGGCCATAATTCCCCCTTTTTTACTCATCTTACTCTTTCTCTATAATCTTTCTCTACCAGTTAAAAATAGGGAACCACTTCATGTATACCAATTATTAGGGCCCGGCATTTCTGAGATGTTTTGGGTAGGGGTTGGGACAGACTTTGATGGAGTACCATCCAATTAAGTACCCAGCTTTAGGCATAAACAAAGTACCTGCTTAAAAATATTTCGCTGCATCCTGTACCAATCCCAATCATAATTTAGATATCTGACTGTATACCTGGTAATATATTCGTGGAAGTCTAGCCTACATCATAAATGACTTCCTCTATTCTCTTTGCTGCACCTCAAAGGTTACTGCTGGTCTAAAACCGTTCGACTGAACAGCGAAATGTCTCAATCTTTTCCAGGTCCGACTGAATGAACCTTCCTTACCAACATAGAGTATATCGTAGATTCAGCCCTTGTTATGGACAAGCTTGTGGATTATATTACAATTCCTGCAGCCAAAGATTATCTTCTTAAGAAAATTGGATTTTGCGAAGAGATTAAAAAGGTACTAACTTGCTAGACAGATTAATAGCAACCTTTGGATCAACGAGGGAATTTAGCAACCAGGGATTTTAAAGTTCTCACTAGGTTGATCGCAGACTTTACTTGCAAGCCACCAATCATGATATCCAGGCAAAAGATTCTTCAGGTTTGTGAAAATATGGTAAAATACTTTCTAATAGATATGGATACAGTCATACAGCACTGTAGATAAGTCTCATTTTACTGTAATCAAATTCATGTTTCATTTATTTATAATTATTGTAAATTTTCGCTTCTGCTTTCTTGCAGTTAAGCAAATCTTAACTCATGTCTAAGTTGACAAGCTACTGTTCCTCTGCCTCTCATTCAGAAAAGCCTTGGAGTGCTTTAAAGCAGGTATAAAATGCATTTACGTTTAACATTTTGCACATAATTGAAGAAATTCATTTCTACTAAAACTGTCTGTACCAGTGTGGGTAGTACTAATGTGAAAAGCTGTCCTGAGTGGTTATATTTATTTACTACCTAAAAAAATAAGCAGAAACTCGACGTTTCGAGCGAAGGCCCTTCGTCAAGAGTTAGTAGCTCTTAACGAAGGGCCTTCGCTCGAAACGTTGAGTTTCTGCTTATTTTTTAAGGTAGTAATATAACCACTCAGCACAGCAAATTCATTTCTAGTCTTGGAAAACACTGACTGAACTAAAAGTTTTTCAACATGTGCGATATTTAACCTTTATCGATACACAAAATCTTTGTACTAACAATTAAAATCGTTGGTTTGCCAAAGCAAAATTATATATAACATGTAGCATTAGAGAGCTGCTAATATGTACTGTATAAACATCGGAATTGGGTTGTTTTGCTGCTTGCTAGGTTAATTGATTTGGGATTCTTTCAAAGTAAAGCGAAGAGAACATACAGTGTGAGATTACAGTATTAAAATAAGCTCGCTAATTCACTTGACAATGACTCAATGCAATAGTTGCTGTGAACAAATAATGATAATACTGTACATAGTGCATTTCAGTCACTCTGTTGTGGAAGGAAAAGACTGTTCAACTGTTATAAACTGCATAGTTAAGCCTAATATAAGCCTAATAGAATTACCACCTAAGAGTAATCTACTACAACTATAAGTTATAAAAATATACTGTATGTACTGTATTCACAAATTTTGTAGTACATGATTATGTACTAAATGATGTTACTTTTTACATAGATAAGGAATTCTACTTCTGTGGGTGTGGATGAAAGGTGAAGAAGGTACTTCACCTTTTCACTTCTCCACTTCGGACATTCGATGACATGAAATGGATGCAAAAAATGTGCTCATTGTTTGACATGTTATTTGGTCCTGATAAATATCAGTTCAAAACCTCCAACAAGTGCCTTGTAATTCCCAAACATCACCAGCCTAGCTTCACCTATGATCACAGCATTTGGGAGCAACAGTTTGAACTGCCTGAAATAAAGTCTGAGTCTAACTCAAAGGCTAGATATTCACTGGAGAAAGTTTTTAAGGAGGTCAAATGCATCAATCCTGTGAATATTCCCAAAGTATGTGTATGGGTTCCCAAGTGGGGTGGCTGGCTGGCTATGCTTATCTGCAGGATGTTGTTATTAAGCTTATAAACACATGTCCTGTAGACAACTACCTGACCATGTATATTTGAAAGATCATCCACAAGTGCTACACCACTTATCAGAATTAGCTGTTGAGCATCAATATGGTGGATGTCTTGTAAAATGTGGTCCAATCATTTGATGACGCTGCTGCTGGTACCGGAAAGGTACATTGGCTGCAACAGTTTCCCAAATTTGACTTCTCAGTATCGTCAACTGTAGATATTTGGGGATGTGAGCAAGACATGTTTGTTCCTTGTTTGACGCCAGTCACTACAAATACCCTAACAACAACATGTACCTTGCAGGACTGTCCCCGAAAAATACAGGAATACAACCGAAGCAGCATTCAAATTCTGGATGGCGATGTGGAAAAAATGCAAAACATATCTAGAGTCATTGTTTTACCACTGGTTGTGTCCTTCACCCAAACCATGCTATATAGAATTCCAGCAGCAGCCCCCACCGACAGTACCAACAAAACTCGGCCATTCTCATCTTGTGCTTTCTGATGGTTCCTGGACTCAACATCTGTGTTGTGGAGGTACTGGCTTGTCAGAAACTCGACACTTTGCCAATGGGCTACCCTGGGTTCTACCAATTTTCCTCGGAGATTTAGCACAGACTGACAAGCTTAATGGGCCAGAAGAAATTCCAGTCAGCCTTCAAATTTCGGATGCAACATACCATCTGGGTGGAATCACATTCTGGAATAGAGTCCATTATTGTGGGAGACTCCAGTATCATGGCAGGTGGTATAATTATGATGGCTTACATAACATTCCTCTCAAGGAAATAATTGATGTTTCAGCTCCTTCACAGGTAGGCTTTAGAATTTCCTCCTGTGTGTATTTTAAAGAATAAACCAATGGTAAAAGATGCAATTAGCATGCAAATCAGAATTATTAATATCATGAAATTGATCATTGAATATTCTACACAGTATTATTTCCACTTCAGAATAATCAGTGTTCTGATCATGCATGCATTCAAATATTTAGTAAGTTGCTGTTATAAGATTAATGAGAATTCTTTAAGTGGATGCTCTTGTGTCAGAAAGATGTAGTCATCTTTTGCTGACAGGTTAAGAAGATGCAGTCATCTTTGCTTAATCAGTTGAAGCTGAAAGTCTGACCATAGATTATCATACAGCAACTTACATTTAATTAAAACCATAACAGGTATACACTTACTATTTAAAATATGTTATAAAGAGAGACAATAAATACGTACAGTTATTATGCCAGTCTGTGTAATATATCATAGCATATATGGCATGAGTATGCCATGACCCATGTATTGTATTCTTGGAGCCATTAACTATAATTAGTAAAGTAAATTGCTGTTGTAAGATTAATGAGAATTGGATGCTCTTGTGTCTGAAAGATGTAGTCATCTTTTGCTGACAGCTGGTTAAGAAGATGCAGTCATCTTTGCTTAATCAGTTGAAGCTGAAAGTCTGATCACACTGTAGATGATTATACAGCAACTTCAATGAATAAATCTAAATCAACAGCCATAAAACTATTTATAAAATCGATTATCTTGGTCAATTTCGGTGCGCTGATTTCAAAAATCGACGTTACACAGCAAAATACCGAGGCCTTCAGCCTCGTTTTGGTGCGTACAGCCTCGTTTTGGTGCCTACATATGTGCCTTAGATAGCCAAGGAAGTTGGTGATTTTGCTCAAGTTGTTATTTTAGCCGAAGTACTTTCAGAAGACAGTAGGTTCAACTTGTCATGTGCATATATATATTTTTGGCAAGAAAAATTTCGAGTAAAACCGCATTAAAACTAAGTAGAATACTCTACAATGAATACTATATCTGTTTCTATAAACTTTGTCTCGAAACGAGCTCTCATTTCAGAGATAATGTGGTTTAAAATTAGTGTATTGAATTATGCTGTTACTACCCTGGATCAGGGGGTTTCCTGTTTTGCTGAAGCTGTAGCCTGCACTCAGGCGGTGCTGGCCAAATTGGAAACCCCCTGGGCGCGATGTGTTGATCGATTGATTTCCCCCGAACCAATCAGATGCCTAGGGTCAGATTTTGACCCTAGACATCTGATTGGTTTATCGGGCCTTATCGGCAAACATCAGATAGATAGATAGTTTATTATGATTTTACATAGCAGCCTACAAAAGCTGAATTGTGTAAAATTTACAAAAATAATATGTACATCTCACATACATACATACAAACATACACATATCAATAAATATGTACTTGTAAAACGTTGGTAGCGAAGTTCAGATCCGACCTCCACCACCACCACTGCTACCGAAAAGGACTAGGAACTAATCAGAAACATTCAGACTACTAAATTAACTAATCACATGCATAACAAAACTCCTGTAGAAGACACTTGAATTTGGGCTGGTCCTTAAATTGTATTTTTGGAATCTATGATCAATAGGCTATCTGCCGATGCCTCACTCATGCCTAACTAGACTTGTCCGTGGAAGTAACGGCCGGTTTTTCCAGCTGTGTAATCGAAAAAAATGTGAAATTTAATATTATGCGCTTTCGAATCTTATGTTCTATTGAATTCCAATAGTGGGGTTGGTATGAGGACAATTGTGCATTTTATGATACCAGTATGAAATTTGGCAGTATTATAAAGTTTCAGGTGCTTGAAAAGATAGGGTCGGGACCCCAACACCAAATCTCTTCTAAAGTATATTTTTGGACGTGCAAATTTGGTCCCAGTCCTCCGGAGATGTTACAGCAATTTATCAATACAACAGCATTGCATTAATTTTAAAATGATAAAATTTTACCATTTCCAATCAACCATGCTATGCTCATGTGATTCCCAAAGTTTCACAAACCTCAGTGTCATAAACCCCCAAATTTAAAACGTTTGCATACATACTTGGTCCCAGTCTTCCAATGCACTTCTTATCTAGTCTAAATCCACGTCAGTACTCAGTTTAGAATTGAATGGTTAGCTCGCTTGAGACAATAAAAAATTCCAATAACAATCACAAGGAGTTCAGTCATCAAATCCCTGGGAACACTGTCCCTTACAATTGCAAAGCTCTGTACATTCTAATCTGAATGTCTTGCACTTGCATCTTGTAGAGCATTTCTGTTTGCAGCCGCATTTAATTAGCTCTTGACAAGCATTGGAAGCATCTGGTACTGTAATCCAATTAGGAGATACTTTTCCATCTTCTTTTACCCAACCTCATTCGGTAACCCGAGGTAAATCCTGCCACCTGGCTAGTGATTGTCCCCAAACAAATCTAAATATAAAAGGCAAATTGACAAGGTTGAATTAAAAGCTAGAAAGAAAAATGAATGGACGAAAAAAAATGCACCGTCTATGTTGTTTATGTTGAGCTGATCAATTTACATGCCTTGATGTTTGTATATCCTGAACTGCGCATCACGCAAACCATACTTACCCCCCCTGAAATATAGCCCTTTTGATATGCTGATGTAGCGCATCCTTCGTAGGTGGAAGGTTTTCGCTTGGACATGTTTTCTTGGTAAACAAATGTCGTCTAGCTTCATTGACATTAGACAGACTAGTGGTTTTATCATATAACAAAACGACATAACGCTCAACAGCATTGAGAAGGTCTTCGCTCGGGTCATCTTGATTGCAAAGTGATAACCTAACAGAATTTAAAAGTGAGGGAATATTAACCTTTCCTGCTTTGCCTAATTGTAAAACACAGAAAATGTATTTAAAACTTTAAAGCCTTCAAAGTTCTACCTTGTAAACGTTTCCGTGATTTGAGGAAACGATTTCCAGGTATTCCAGCATGACTTCTTCCCTTTACCACAAAAGGCGGAAACGGTATCACATCCTGTGAGAGCAAACCAAAAGCGCAAACCACCACATAAATTTCTTCCCAGACTAGTTGCATATTCATGAACTGGCAACCAACGCTTGTTTCTTCCAACACCAAATTCGACCCATAGCTCATCAATATTCAGTTGATGGAAAAATGAAATTGCTATGACTATAACATCAGTGTCCACTGTTCGTATGGCAATTTTACGATGACCACAATCTACAGCATTCTTTACATGAAGAAGTATACGCGTGTCTGCTTCTTCATGGTTGCATGGAGCTAAATTATGATGATCAATATCCCCAAAAGTTACAACTTCTTCAGTATCTGTCGCCACGACAACGCCGTCAAAATCTTGAATATTTGGCGAGTTGACAAGATCTTGTGCAAGCAAATGGAACAGTTCGGACTTGTTTTCGTCAACCTGAAGAAATTGCTGCCAGTTTTTCCATACCGGCGTATCTACTTTCACAGAGATTCTTATGCCTTTGCCTCTTCTTTCTCTGGTTTCTGCTTTCAAGCTCTCTTCAGTGTACACGTCAAAAACAACATCAATTCTTGTAATAGTACTTTCAGAATTTAAGATGAATGGCCAAAATATGTTTTTGCTGTACTCTCCATACGTCTTAGCAGCTGAAGATCTGATCATTTGTACAACAGCAGCCCCATCAAACACTTTTGCTGTCAAGTCTGCAGGTGGAGTTTCTCTCGTCTCTCCTGCAAGTTCAAGGATGCTAACAAAGTCAGATTTTGTACATTTTCGCAACTTTCCGTACTGAGAAATTGATGAAGGATAAGAATGGTTTTCATGGGCAAAGAAGTCAGCAAGATCACCATTTCTTGATTGACAGGCAACATAAAGAGATGCATATAGTTTGCAGGCATCTTGAAGTGAAGCTACTTTAAGTTTACCTTTAGATGCTGATACAGTGTTCTTTATACGAAAGAGGGGTAGGCTGTTCATGGAAATGGTAAGATAGATCGATTTTTCACATGTAACAAGTCTCTCACGGACATAGTCTTTGTACTGTTCAATTCCGATGTTCCTCGCATTTTTCACAGATTCAACAGAATCATTGTTCATGATGGTTCTGCTTACTATCTGTACTAACGAGTCCTCTTCATTAGTGAACGGGTTTCCAACCTCGGCAACAGACTCTTTGAAGTTCTGCACATCTTTACGAAATTTCTTTTCAAAAGCATCCGTGTCTTCATGGTGTCTTTTCTCTGCTTCGCTTTCTTCTTATTTTCTGTTGAAATCTTTCACTAAGCGCGGAATTTCCGGGACACCAATCATCCATTTCATCAAGGAGCTCTCATTGTCGAGGATACCAACCGCCCCTCCATCAGTCTTCACATCCTTATTATTCTGCTCGTGCGCTTGATCCTCTGCCATACTGGAAAATGGTCTGTCCGTTTTCTTGTACGTAAAATGACCTTTCTGGAATTCATTGTAAATATTTGGATGCTTTATTTCAAGCATTTTCATATCTTGAATAAAAATTGGCAACCATCTGGAATAATGCGTGTGATCTAGGGCAAACATCCAAGGAGCGATTTCATCAAGGGCATTCATAAACAATTGGAAATTTGACTCCCTAAGGCTTCGCACAAACATTAGCAGCAACGCCTCCAGCTCAATAATGGTTAACCAGTAGTGGAATTGAACAAATGAGCGACGCCTGTCTTCTACCCATTGATGAAAAGACATATCTTGGTCTGCAGATTCAACGTATGCATCTGATAAGAGAATGTACAAAGCAGCACACGATACTTGGTGGACATATCGGGATCTTTTAACTTGATTTCCTCGAAGCATGCTCTCAGCTCTTCCTGGGGTGTTGATGGAAGATTTAGTAAGCAGTTCAACCCAACCACTTCCTTCAAGCCAGTCACCAATTGCAGAGAGAAAGTTCATTTCAATATGTAGTGAGCCCATCATCATAACCAATTTGTCCTCACCGTAATTGTCGGGATAATGCCACTGAACCTGTTTGCCAATCGCATAAACTGGCTGATCGCCAGTTAAAACAGATACTTGTCCAGGGTTAACTTCTTGAAGGACGAGATTAACAATATTCATTGTATGGCGTACCACAGCTGTTGATGCCACGGACTCTCTTAGTAAGGGCAAAAGAGTAGACGTTGACTTTTGCTGAACTGCAGATGGCTGTTCTCGTCTCGCGTGAAATGCTGACCACGATATCCGTTCGTTTACATCGGGAGTCTCCATCCCTCCGGCGTTATTGAAACTGCTAATATTTCCAAGCCACTCATCTGCTGTAAATAATTTTGACTGATCGTTACTAGTTACATCTTGTGCACAAACCTGTTGGAGTGGATATTGCGAGGGAAGTGTTTTTGCAGGAAAAATTGTTGTGTAACTTTCTGGCAATTCTATTGGAACATTAATCTTCTCGATTCCTTTATCAAAAAGGAGGCCTAGGTCAGGATGTTTCTCCTCTGGATGCTGAAATATGGATATACTGGTACCGTGGAAGGCTTCTGTGGCTGTCGCTGATGAAGGATTGTGGTCTATGTTATCTATGGCAGCGGTTGTGAATATGCCATTTTTAAGCGTAGGTGGACAAACAACTCCCTTTTCCTGAAACACTTTGCAAAGCTGTTTTGTCACAGAAAGCTCGATATCTTGTACTCTGTCATAAGAAACACTCATTCCATAACCTGCAAGAGCGGACACAATGCCCTTTTTCCGCGTTTTTGAGTGTAACATTAAGCCAGTATATAGCGGAAAAGACGTTTCATATTTTCTAAGATGCCTTGTGTTGTCTGGTGTGGAATTGTTACATTTCCTTGGCTTTTTGACTGCATTAAAACGAATAAGTTGAGAAATGGCCACAGCAGCTTTGCTCTTCTTATGTTCTTCGTCCTCTAGGCCTATGTCTGAATGTCCCAGAATCATGCTGATTAAACAGAATAACGAAGAAGGAACAGCAGAGTTTTCACCAAAGTTTTCTAGAATACCGACTGGCTGTGGGGATTCAGCAAAAAGCTGTTTTCTGACAATACGGGCAGCCTTTGCTAAGCAAGCTCCATCACTCTGACCACTTAATGTACAAGCATTGAATATTGCGGCTCCAACATCATTTTCAGCAGTCAGTAAAACATCCCTGCCATGTCTTGCCTCGGAAAGATCAGGAAGCTCCTTAAGAATGTCTTCTTTAAGTCTAGTGCTGTGAATCCTTTCGATACTTTCTTGTGAAGCATTGTATTCAGCTAATCTATTAGATACCAACGTCTTTATTTCCCTGAGCTTAAAAACAGGCGTGATATCTTCCGATGATGTAATGCATTCCCTTATGTACTCTACAACTTCAGTAACAACTATACCGTAAAGAATGTCGTTTTCAAAATCTGCTGGTAGCAGCAAACATGTCACACAAAGCCTGTTATAGAGAGCTATCAAACAACTTTTATGGTATCGTGCTTCGATTGCCACAAGATCTCCTTCACTTAATTTAGCGAGAAGCTTTTCATCTGATAGCCTTGTTGCTGCATCTCTCACTCTTGTATCTAAGCCAAGAGTCTGTGCATTACACAGATTTCCAGCAGTGTCGGGTTCGTCACAGAAAAAGCAAGTAGGGATAAAATTTTGGGCGACAAATTTTGAACGTGTACTTGGAGTTAGCAAACTTTCCTCAGAACATTCTTCTGTCCTCTGTCTTTTGCATGCACGCTCAAAGTGATAGTTGTCATAACTATTTCGACATGATTTGTGGAATTTAGCCTTATTTTGAATCAAATCTTGAAGTACGTTTTCTCTGTCAATTCTTACCTTCAACCAAGCAGATAGTTTTCCAATAGCCTTGAAATTCTTCAAATTATCAATTACAGTCGAGTAGCCGCGAGTTCCATCATCTGATGTGCTGCTGCCTGGACATATTAATGGACTTGTTGATGATTCCTCTTGGCATATAAAGCACAAATCCCAATTGATTACTTGGTCAACGTTAACTTGGAAATTATGGAAATTTTCCGATGCATTTACCAGTGAGAATCGCTTCTTAGACATTACCAAAAACAATTGACGACTTGCAATCTACATTGTATAAAGCTCAGATATTATTTAAAGCTATTTTACAGCTGTTTTGTGCGAGGTTTTGCATTGTTCATTATCATGTAATACTAGTATACTTTATGTTCTCATTATTTTTCTATTTCAAGAACGCCGTAATATAATACTACTAAATGGCTTCTTTTTAAATGGCTTCTGCATGTTGTTCTAAATTTTAATTAAACGGCGTCTAAATTACACGGCTTCTAAATTAAATGGCTTCTGTCAAATGCACATATAGTCTTGGATAGTCATACTTATGAGTGGAAATTTAATGCTAGAATATTACCGGGTGTCCCAAGCTATACCCTGTTTGATTTCACGTGCATGCATGAAAACTATGAATGCTGTTGCACTGAAATAATAGTTTATTTTATTCAGAAAAGGTCAACTAAGAAATGTAACATTTCCGTGCAATATTGACTGTGCATTGTGCTATTGAATATTGATGTTTTGAAGTTGTCAGTTGAACTACCATTTTAGAAAATACAAACTGAAATTGGCATAAAACGGTCTATAAGATACAAGCTCAATACAAATACTTAAGTTTAGTTGTGAAATATTGCTTGGGGGTTAAAATAGAATTGTATAAAATGATAAAAAACAATCTTATTGTACATAATCATAGATCAGTGTTATTTTATAACATGAGAATAATAACATTTCTCAGCTAAACTAAACGGGAATTTTTTAGGCAGTTTTTTGCTTATTTTTTTTATTTCAAATCAAAGGCCTTTGAGGCCAACTCGTGGATAAGATAAAATTAAAGTCAACGAATAAAATATTTAGATTTTAGAACAGTTTGCAGTTTCTTACAAACGGGTACCGTGCGGATTTTTGCCAGCATTACTCATCCAGGCCAGAGGACATCATCAGATGTTAAATCTTTACATAATGAACCCTTCATAAATCTACAGGAGATCTTGTAAGGGAAAGGAGAGTCCCAAGACCAAGTAATTTGAGAACAATGAGAGGTAAAAACTAAAATAAAGCCGATATCTTAAATCAAAAGGCACCAGAATGAACATGTCATGTGTGTATGCTTGCATATTGAACAAAATATTGTGATTATTTCGGCTTAAATGCATGTAGATCAGTATATTTAACAGTAGATCTATTTGGTCAACTAGCAAAACAGATAACAATTAATTATATAAGCGAAATATAAAAAAAAAAAAACACTAACCTTTGAGCATCACCAGTGTCAAAGTAAAAAAATTGAAAAGAACGAACGCATGGTCCAACCCGTTTTCCGGTTCTGAAAGGCCCGATTCGCAGGCAAACAGGTCAAGCCGAGTATTTTTAGGTCTGATAAAACACTCACTGAGAATGGTTTAATTTGCTTCAAAAACAATCGATCTAGTAGGTTCATTGACGAAGTAACTTTAAAAAAATACTTTGTGTAAGTCGAGAAAATCAAAGTTAAAGTTGATGTAAATCAAGGGAAATCTCTACCACATAAAAGATATGACACGCTTGTGATTTTTCTTTGTGTTTTCCTCATGAATTATTAATACGTTTTTGAAGGGCAAATAACACCCTTAACAGTTTGTAAGTTTATTCCTAGATGAAAACAAGTCAAAAAAGTATTATGTATGCATTGAAAATTAAATCTGCTATAATTCATTGCTGTGGCATGGATAAAGTATGGATAAAGGACTGGGACCAAGTTCATAAGTACGAAACTAGCCTTAAAAGCCCCTTTGGCGTTGGGGTCCCAACCCTATGTTTTTAAGCACCTCAAACTCTATAAGATAAGACAAGTTTCGAGTTGGTATCAAAAAACGCACAATTGAGGCTGTTCATGACCTTAACCGTCCTCACTACAAGGCCACTTGTAGCAAAAACTATAATTTGGCAATAAACGCTTGCTGTATTCTATTTATACTGTTCGACAAGTGAGTGCATTTCATTAACAAAAAGCGATTGTTCGTGGAAACGTTTATGAGGAGAATTTGTTGGTTGTCGTCTCAGATGACGTTCATGTTATTCCTAAACAGTTAGATCAAATAGCGTCATTGCAGACATATTAATATTACGCTATGATTATGACAGATGATGCGATGATTCTGTATATATGTCGAGTATTTGAGCGGAATTTTGTTGTGTGTATGTGGTCGTGTTGTGCTGTACAGCCTGTACTGTATGTAGTTTGTTTTAAAATTGTGTAGCCCGAAATGTGGAATTCATGAATATTTATGAACAAAAATTCAGTCGTGGCAAGGCATTTGGGCTAAATATATTATATACTGTATTTTATATGTAAATATACACAATGTAAAGTCCTAAACAGATACAGAACGTTCTGTATCATCAAACCTGAAAGTAATAATTCAATAACTGTCATTACATGCAAGTATTAAAATATGTACTCGATTGCTGCTTGTATTTTGAATTTGTCACTTGAAACTGCTTAGAATAGAGAGATTTGCCGATTGTCAATTTGTCATCAGTATAAATTTGGAGACACATTGTGCCCAAAATAGACAGCCGATGCGCCAGTTCATTGGAAATCTTCCCAGAGAAAATATTACATTTTCCTCTTCCGAATACAACAATTAATGTAACATTGGCAAACACAACAAAATTGGTCAGGGGAATATGTTTTTGTTGAATACTTTTGAATACGTACTGGACTACACCCTTCAGACCGGAAGTGTGAAACATTAATAAATTACGTCATGGAAATGAAATTCGACAGGTCGCGCCCAGAGGTTTTCTCCGCCTCGTACGTCGCCACCAGAAAACCTCTGAACCCAGGGTAAGCTGTTACTTGGCGTGTGTGAATTCTGAACCTTCATGACAGGGATTTGAAAAGCTTCTAAAATACACTTTATTGCTTCATATATCCCCATAAAATTTTTAAATCAATAAAGCACATCATAAAATTAATGTACGCTCATTTTCTAAGAAGTACTCATCGATTAGCTGAAGGAAAAGTTTAAAATAGGTCAGGACAGTAGTTTACAAAATGCCGTTCCCCTCTGAAATGGCTTCTTTTGCAGGAAACCATTAAATTTATGTACTTTCCAAAATTGTAATTTAGTTGCTTTTTTGGTCTCATTGTTCACTTATTTATCATGGAATTACTTTGTTTGAGCTCTTTTAATAATATCTGCAAGATACTTTGCTATTTGGTGAAATAAAAGCTATATTTTTAGCAGTTTATCTTTTGAAAACTCCATGCGCAACAAAGTGTCACCAATGTGTTTACTCTCGTCTGACAAACAACCAAAGATGAAATACTTTGTTTCACTCTTTTATAGCAATCTAAAATGCCTAAATATTAGATTATTCATTTTATTTGAGCATACATATTATATTTTTATACAATTGGTCCTTGAAAAGGGCTTATTTCAAGCTAGAGTCAGATTTCAAACTAAAGTCAGATTTCAAAAGAAACCACCTGTCTGACATTTTACAGCAACCTACATTGGCACGCACAACGTTTTAGCTACAAATCTGTTGTTTTCTCAACAGAAACAAAAGGAATTTCAGTTAAAATTCTTACCTGACGAATATTCAAAAGTGTTTATCTCTTTTCGACGACTTTCGGTCCTCTTAATAGCGAAATAAAAAGCCTTTTGTTTTGTCACCGCACGCTGCGTTTGGAATTGCCTGCTGTCAAAGTCAGAATTGGAAACACCTCAAATATTTTTAAATTTTCTCACCTTTTTCATCCTTTGTTTATATTTTAATTAGTAATTTTTGTACTTCGTGTTTTTCCAAACATATTTGAGGTATTTAAAAACTTCAAAGAGGTACAAACACTGTGTTTTTGGGTTACAGAGTTTTTGGACTTGAACAACAACTTCTGAAGTTCAAGTTCTCCATTGTAAACTAGATGTTCTGAGTGTGCCTGAGCTATGCCCAAGCAAATTTTTATAGCGTTTCATTATTTTGTAATTTATACCCTACAAGATGAAAACTAATGAATATAAATGTTTACCAATCCAGGAATCAAAAAATATTTCTCCATTTATGTTGGGTTATTGAATTATTGCCCTTCAGATGTTGGGTGTCATGAAGAAACAAAATGTCAGAGACTTAAATTTACACAAACCAAGAATTCTGACCCAAAAATCTAATGATATCTTTAAGTGTGGGAGCTCATTTAAAATAGAATTGATTAATCATTTATCATTTTAACCCACTGCCAAATTTCAAGGTTTTTTATAACATTGATCTTGAGATATGGGTATTTTTGTAAAGGCAGTTGACAGAAGTTGACAGTAACTAAAATTTGCCATTTTCCTTGCAACTTGGGGAGTGCAAATGTTTGCAACAGTCTGCAACTTAATGAGTTAATGAATTTGCCATTTTTGCAAGGGAAATATCAGAGTCTTCAGTCTTGTTCAAAAACTGAGCCCGTGATCTTTGTCCTCTTGTCCTTTGCAATTGTGCACGTAGTCATTGTACTGAGATAGACAAAGGAAAAAGTCAGTTGGTTCCTTTAAAATTTTCTAGTACGAGATGAAATAAACTATCAAAAGTTTATTTGATCAAAATGGCATCATCTCGTGGCTATGTTGTGCAAGAAAACTTTGAAGGAACCATTATTCATTAATTATTAATTTTGTTGCACTATTCATTATAATTGTATCAGAACTTACTAATGTTGTGTTTTCTTTATTACGAGAGAAATGTCACTGTATATTTTTAAAAGAATATGAGTCGGTCTATATGCCTGAATTGCTGAAATATCAATCAACTGGAATCAATCGTTTCTGTGAGTTAGAACATAAATCATAATACTATTTATATTATAGTATTCTACTGAATATAGTATATAATAAATAACATTATAGTAGCTCGGATTTTAGGACAAAAAAAGCGCAGTTGGAATTTAAAACTTTTTGTTGTCTTGTACAAGTCGGCCCAGTAGATGATTTCGACCTCTCTCATCGATCGCCCTTCGCCTTCAGAGACCACAAGGGCGATGCGGGATGTCAGCGGCTGTTCGATTTGCTCTGGGTAGGCGAGGCTTGTAGCATTGGCTTTTGCCCTTGTAATTTTCTCCTTCATTGAAAATGTTGAGCCAGAGTAACTTGTCATATCTTCCACCTGCTCGTAGTGACAAAAAGCCACTTTTGGACTCAGCTTAACTTTTTGTTGCACTTCTAGTACGTTTTTTAGAGCTGTCAATGAATGCACACGATAATTAACCCTTATTGCTCGGACACAATATGGAACAGCACGGTGACAAGTGTATGAAATACTGTGCGGAGACACAACTTCATCTGTTAGTTCCAATAGGCTAGCAAGAAAATGTAGAACATATTTCTCTGGAACACATGGATCCTCAATTTTCGTCGATCGTCCTCGAAAATAGTTAACATCATGTTAATATATAGGGTTACTTTATAGGGTTAGCCAGTTGGGACATTATTTGTTCATCGTAATAGCCCATTTCTTACCTGGAAGCGCTGGCTGTAAGGCTTCGTTTACTCTTTCAACGAGAGTTGCAAGCCAATCATGGTAATGCTCAAGATCGTCATACAAAATATCAGGCTTTGCGACCCGAACAATTTCCTTGTCTTCTCCTATGAAATCAACTGCGGAAATGCGAAGCTGATGAGAAGCCATCATGTGTCGCCAAACTGCTTTTGAAGATTTCCATGATCTCGAACAACAGGGACATCTTACAGAACAGGAGAAGCGCTTTGAAGACATGTTTATCGGAAGTCGTTTTAACTCTGCGTGTGCACATGTTATCCGTGTTGCTATTTAAAGGCTCTTATTATTCCCTTTAAATCATATTACAGTATATAAAACAATTAAACCAAGCAAGTCTGGTCAGTGATTGTCAGTAGCTTACTTCCTGATCAACAGTACTATTCATTATGTTATGTTTTACTTTGATATTGGTGATTCTTCACTATCTGCATATAATAACTAAACTGGCTAAGGTACATAGATAAATAGGTTGATAGCTTAATATAAGAGTCCAATGCCAATGCGTAGCCAGGGCTGGAATTTTCAATAACTCCGCTGCCTTGCAAACTGTCAGGAAATAACATATTAACAGACACCTTGTATTTTGACAAGGGTTAGCCGATTGCTTATCATTTTTCAACTTAGCCCGCGACTATTTTCCGCCAACAAATCATATGCTATTGCTACAAATCAGTATGGCGAAAACGAAAGATAAAAGTTCTAGCAAGTTTGTTTGGCATGCAAACTTGTTAAAAGAGCAGTGCAAAATGAGAAAGAAAAGAAACGAAAGGGAAAAAACGGGAGTGGAGAGCAAAAAAAGATTAAACAAAGCGGGAAGTTCGTGTGGCCATGCAGGTTGCACAGGCTGAGGCATTGCTGTATAAGAAATTGGCCGCGAAGTATAAAGCACTCAGGAAAGGCACAGCAAAACGAAATGACGATAAGGTAAATGCACTACAGCTTACAATGAGTGATATTGTGTTTTCGGAGTCACTTATTCGCTTTTTTTCCCACATAGATTTTAGGACGTCAGGCAAACGTCGATGATGTCAAGAAAATTAAGCATGCTGATTTAATCGACATTGGAAAGGCGGAAAATACGTTGGAGTTTGCCGAAGGTGTATTTGGAAAGTGTCACCTTAAAATGTACCAGGGCCATCTTGTTGTTGCCAAAGAATTCTGAGACAGTTTCAAGATCTGAGGTCATAAAAGAAGCCTAAGACATTGATTGGTTTGTCCACCCATCCAGGATTACCCGTTGTTCTCGGAGTTGATATATCGACAAAGCCCCTTTCTTATGGTTTCGTTATTTTATGGTATGGATGTGAGCAACTCAACTTTGCACAGCCTATTGAGCGTTGACGAGCAATTTCGTTCGGTGAAGACAGAATTTCTAACAATTATCAGGCAATTGAGTGAAGTCCTCAAATATCTCCAAGTGCACCAACTTCTGCATAACGACATTAAATGTGATAATGTCATGATCTACAATGATTCGGAAGGCCTTAAACCCGTCTTGATTGATTTTGGCGAGGCCTTGCAGATTCGAGGAGGGAAAATCGAAAAAGTTGACCAACGAACAAAAGAAAAAATATTGTGAGAGACATTCCCATATTGCTCCTGAGATTGTCGAAGAAACAGCAGGACAGGCGGCTTCAAGTGACATTTTTGCACTTGGCAGGATAATTTTAGAAATTGGGACTTGCCTTAATTGCACTAAAATAGTCGACCTCAGCAAGTTATGCATTGATGAAAACCCAACGAAACAGTGCACTTTATCTTTTCTTATAGAAGAATGTGACATAGTTTACAGACAATTATAAACTAGTCAAATATTTGTAAATAAGTTTAAATTTGCATATAAATATATTATTCCTAATTAGTAATTGAGTAATTCAGCATTATCTGTGTCTGTTTATTAAAAGCTACTACGTATATAGCCATTTCCCATTGGCATGGCATTGTAGTGAATTATTTCACTTGCTCAATAGGGCCACTTATACGGGAGAGTATAAATTGCAACTTACATAAGACACGTCTTATATAAGACGCAAACATACTCCTATACATGGTCAAATTCACTTCAAATTTTAGTTAGTCGTGTTAGATAAGAACAAGGATTGAGACTGGTCCACGATTATTCGCGACTTACTAGAATTTGAGCATTTATACAAGTGTGTTCGCGTCTTATGTAAGAGTCGTGATGTATTTTCTCTCGTATAACTATAAATGGCCCTAATAAGTTCTCCGTTTGGTAATACAAGTACCCTCAAAAGCAAATACCAACCAACAGTTCGAAGTTTTACGGCAATTTGTGCATGAAAATTAAAGTGCGAAATAGCTACTTTAATTAATTGGTCTCAGCTAGACTTGGAAAATTTGTATAGATCTATAATCTAATCTCGAGATTACCTTCAAATGCGATTTGACCTTTGGCTTTGCGGTTAGTGTTCTGCCGTAAAAGTCAAAATGAGAGAATTTTTCATAAAAATTTTTTGAAAATGACAAAATATGTTAGAAAACCTCCACAAATGAGATATAAGTTAGTTATAAACCTCAAATGTCTGTTTATAACTGATATATTGCCCTCGGACGCTGCGCGTCCTCGGGGGCAACAACCCAGCTGGCACGGGAACGTCTCCAGAACGTTGTGCGAACGTTACACTTATGTTCTGCAAACGTTATAATTGAACGTTGTCACAACGTTTATTTGTCGACTCCGCTCGACGTCCTATACACGTCCAATTGAACGTTCGTGCAAACGTCCGTAGAACGTTCGCGGAACATTCTACGAAGAAACGCACGTACGTTCATAACGCACGTAATTAAAAATTTAAATTCCTTTTACTGATAGAATTCAAAGCTATAATGCACCATGGACTTCTGGCAACGTTTCTACAATGTTGGGGGAACGTTCCTCAACGTTGAGAAAACCTTCCCAGAACATTCATAACCAATGTTGAGAGAACGTTAAAACAACGTTCGTTAACTTTGATCTGGCCATTATATACACAGCTATTTCAATTAAGGTTGTCCCCGAACAAAGCGGAAAAGTTAAATACGAGCGCGAAAGACTTGCTGGAATCTCTAAGCAAGCCAATCCCAGCAAGCCTTTCGCGCTCGTATTCGACTTTCCCGCTCGTATTCGACTTTCCCGCTTTACTCGGGGACAACCTTAATGGAAATAGCTGTATATATATCGGAGAAGAAATTTCATATGCAAATTACCACTCAGACAAGAACTCAATACTTTTAAGTTAAAAACTATATTCAAGATTTATTGTGTAAGATATATATAAAAATGTTACAAAACTGTTGAAATATATACATTATTTAGTTCTCCATAAATGTAAACCAATGCATATAATTTATTCTGGAACAACTTCTCGATTCTAAAACAAAACGGAACAAGTCAGTATGCGGCATAAACATATATTATTATACATATATACAAGTATTGGAGGGGTATTTCATAAATATTTTTTCGTACACGATCTACACCAATTTTAGCATTTTACAGTGTCCAAAATCACATGATTTTACAAATTGGAGAAATCGTGAGCAATTTTCAATTAAGAAAGGGCAGGTTTCTGTGCGTCTTCCTATTCACGAGTTAATTCGTCCGGAGTTAGACAGACTAAAGGAGTAAATCACTCATGTGTAATTTACCGTTAAGAAAGGGCAAATCTCTGTGGGTCTCCCTTTGACAAGTAAACTTGTCGGGAGTTAGACAAGTAAGAAAAGTTGCTTTAAGTCAACAGTGCCCGGTAAAGAGCGGATTAGCAGTTGTTATAGTTACCTTGTACTTTGCACCTCCTGATCTGTGCGGTGCATGTTTCAGAACTTCGCCAATTTGTTCCTCGACATCGACTTCGCTTAAATTCTTGTGCGCTCTAATGCAGGACCCTGGTAAAATAAAGACTGTGATATAATACGGGGGAAAACAAGATAGCTGCCAGTGAAATCCTTATTCGTTAAGATACGGATACACGGGCATTTCTCAGGCGACGGCAATGCAATGAGAAAATGGTTGCATTACCGTCACGAAAGGTAAATTGCTCGTGTATGATCCTCTGCGACGACAATGCAGTTTCATGCAATCGTTGCCGAAAGTTCAAATCTTTTGATTTTGGGCAACGATCGCCAGCAATTAAGAGGCGTGGTCAAGGTTTATGATTGACACGTTTCTTGGCCAGCCAATGAAAAGCACTGTAAAAAATGTAGTCACTTGCTGCCATTTAGTCTTTTAGTTCTACGTTGCCCAAAATATTGCAGGGGTAACTACCTTGTGCGATAGCAATGCAATACCTTTTCAACCGTTGCATAACCATCGCAGCAAAAATATTGCTCATTTATCCGAAGCTTTACGAAGAACATGTATGCTTGCAAGAAAATTCATACTTTACATGGGCAAATTGGTATTAAACCTATTTTAACACAAATGTTAATTTAGTTAATTAACAGTTATATAATCTCTCGAAATACTTGTTGAGCTACTTACTTATTACTAATTTGCAAATGGCAAGGTCTCTGAAAGAACTTTTGCCTTTCCTTCCTTTCAAACTGTACACAGACCACAGCTTATTGGTTCCCAGTTTTGCCATGATTCTCCGTACACTTTCTGGAAGACTGTGGCCACATACCGCAGCCATGAAGTTCACCTGATAAACAAGGAAATAATTATAAGACTTTTTGTTTGTGGAAACACTACGTAAATTTATTACTGCAAAGCTTCGATCCGTAAGCCCGGATCTTCATCAGTGCTAATAATATGAATAACATATTATTAGTCCTGATGAAGATCCATGCTTACGGATCGAAACCTTTGCAGTAATAAATTTACGTGGTGTTTCCGCAAACAAAAATTATTAGCTATATGTTTTACCGCCATGCAAACCTACAAAAACTTAATAAGGAAATAATTCTAGCACAAATTGCGAGCTCCGTCAGGCGTACAGCTACGTTTCAAAACATTTTGTCTATCAAAAGTTCGTTCATCAAAAAGTTTTATAAAGGTTGTGGTTCAGGTTTCAAAGAGACAGACACAGTTTCAGAATTAAAACTATTTTAGTGAATTTTTGCGGCTGATAGAGTAAACAAGTAAAACAACTCGCAAATGCTTGTTTTTGTACAACAAAATTAAGTACATGCATATAATTACCATTTTTCTTCTGTACTGATCATCCTCAAGACGAGTATTCAACTCTTTCAAAGCCTCCGCGGTATCGAGAGGTTGCGGCAACACATCTTCGAGGATGTCATTTCCGTCGACTTTTGTTGCACCTAGCAACATTCGCAGCATAGAAAGCCCATCCTCTTGCTTTTGGATTATCGTTTCTAACTTCGTAAGTACAGTCCTTTGAAAGTCTATGAATTGCATTGGAAGATAAATTAGTAACAAGGTAAACCTCCACACAATGGACCTTTAACCTTATAACTAAAATTTTGATCTAGACAACAATTTCATCACAGCTTGAAAGAGCATCACAAAATTAGTAATATTCCAAAGTTTCGTTACGAAATGTTGTAAAATGCGTATAATATAGCCCTGCGAAATTTGCAATTTTCAGTAATTTTGTAGTACAAACGGGAAATTGATACCCCAATCGGGCGTTGGGGTATCAATTTCCCGTTTGTAATACAAAATTACTGAAAAACAGCAAACGTCGCTGGGCTATATTATCCGCATTTTACAACATTTCGTAACGAAACTTTGGAATATTACTAATTTTGTGATGCTCTTTCAAGATGTGATGAAATTTTTGTCTAGATCAAAATTTTAGTTATAAGGTTAAAGGTCCACTGCACATGCACTATATTCAGGAGATTCTTTACTATTTACTATAAAATTTACAAACTCACGAATTCCCAACAAGAACATTCTATCTATATGTGATGTAGTTTTGATAAATATTGCATGGCAATATTTTCGAAAAAAAAAAATGGCAATATTTCAATAGACCTATCCCATATGATCAACTAGAGGGTCGTTTAGAGAGAAACTATTCCATTAGACCATTACATACACTATATTTTCAAGTTACTTACTCTCTTGTTGCTCTTGTCTTATTGGTAAAGACGTTCTTCCTGGTAGTGTAGTTATTGGAGTGTTTGGAACTCTTTGGCTTGCTGGAAAAACACCAAAAAAGTATAAATGCACAATTCGCCAGTTTTACCTATCGCCAGGTATGAATTTCATATGCATTTGGGTTAAGACTATTCACACAAACCTTTATTTCTTAGGCATGCGAGTCACCAAGGAGAGGTTGTTTGCATTAAACATTATGAACGCAAGAATAACCCACCAATAGTCCTGTACAATTAATGATATATCAACTACATACCTGACGATTCATTTCCTTGCACTGGTACATTCATTCCAGATTCGATTTGCAACAATTCTTGTATGTCTACATTAAACAAAAATCGTTCATTGACTCACGGTTGTTGCAAAGCAACATCCGCGGGTCTTTGTGGTTACTTTAGTGTGGGGCAGTTAAACAATGGGAAATGACCAGCCTGCTTTGCGTGCACTGTTTGCCTGCAAACCTATCGGGCCTTTCAGAACCGAAAATCCGGCTGGATCACACGTTCGTTCTTTTGATTTGGCAAAAAAGCACGACAAATGGCAAAATTCGCACGGTTCCCATTTGCAAAAACAACTGCAAACTGCTCTAATTCTTTCCGTCACTTTCATTTTATCTCATTCGTGAGTCGGCCTCAACGGCCTTTCATTTTTAGTACAAATCAATTATCATTTCTCTATGAACTTGCATCATCTAATTAATGTTTTCTACTTACCATTAAAATCTGGCAAGAAGGCAGTCTGTAGGGCATTCAGGTAACCAGGATTGGATTCAACAGACTCTGGCAACATATTTTCTGATGAACATGAAGTATTTTCCTGCGCACCAGATAGAGGTCTATAACTTGGGTTCCTGGGATTTCCAGACAGGTGAGATCCAGAAGATGAACCCATTGAAGAAATTATGGATACTGCTACTTGAAAAAGTATTTCACTCAATTTCTCACCACTTACATCACTCAACTTTTCAATCCACATGCTTGGAACTGCCTCAACAGATTCCTCACCCAAAAACTCGACAACTGAAAATGTACTCATCTAAAAAGAAAAGTGGAACCGTTTATTAATATAACAACATCACGACAAAAGGTGTCACTGATCCCATTACGTACATTGTGTTTGTAACGGACCTGCAAATATACCTTATTTGAGGAGGAACGTCTGTTACACCAAATGCAACATAGCCATGAAAATAATTTTAGCTGGACCATACTCAATCTTTATAGCCTGTGTTTCCAACAACCGAAATGGGAGAAGCTTCATCGTTGTATTCCTTTGATTTGCGTGGTGGACACCAATTATACGCGAATCGCACGGGCTCTCAAAAAGGGGGATTGTGTTGGAATATATTCTGCAGAGATAGATTTTCCCTCCATCTTCATCAATCTCACTTGAACACTCAACCACCTCACAACAGGATGCATCACTTAAGATGAAACAGTTGTTGGGTATCTTTACATCAATTCGCTTTGCTTCATCAGTTGATGGGAATTTTCCACAAGGCAATTCACTCAAACGTTTTGCAATTTGAACAATGGGGTTAGTACCTGAACGCACAAATCTCTTCAACTTTTGCATATAATTTTCAAATGCAAAAGCACTACAACTGTCTAAGCTACCATGCTCCACAACCTCTCCTGCTAAATGTATCAAAGTGTGCACATTATACACAACAAATTCATCACCATACAAGACACTACCTTGCTTCACAAAGTATTCTAATAACTGATGGGCAAAACTAGTATGCTCTTTTGCAAGACGAGGGCTGACTAAGATAGAAATGGCAACATTTAATGACAGAAAGTGATCATAAAGATCTCTCCTTAAAATACCATCTAAAACAACTTTGCCTGTGTACAGAAGAAACTGTCTAAATTCAGTTGCTTTCCACCTGTCAATGTCGCTAAGGGACCGTGGTTTTCGTGCAAAACTAGCTGGAATGTAGGGTTTTAGGTGAACCAATCTTTCACTAATCATGTTTACATTCAAAGCTGACATCCTCACTTCACGCTTACCCCTGATCCAAAGCAAAAGAAGCTTCTTCATCACTCCTAAGCAAACCTGATGCATGTAGTCAATAGGGAACTGTTTGACCATATCAACATTGGGAATGCTACAGAATGGGCTAGTACCCTTGTGATGCTCTTGATTGGACTGCTGACGAAATGACAAATCAGTACGAAGAATAACATTGTCCACCAGAGGAAACAGCATCCTACCACCCCACATACCCCTCTGGCAGCACTTGTCACATCCAAAGTAACCAGAATACAGCTTGGTACCTTTCACAAATGCTCTTGCTGGTGCATCACAAACTATACACCTCATAGAAACTTTAACATTTCGATTACCACACTGCACACCATTTTCTAAAATCTCACAAAGGTCCCTAATAAGGTCCTCTAGAAACTCTAAATCTTTAGGTTTTGAAGACCCATATGTCAACACAACAGGAAAAACAGCTATGTGATGGAAATTTACAATTGAGCAAAGCACTGGCCACAAAGAAGCTGATGAACTTTTGAAAAGAGGCAAGCCATCTATATTTAAGGATATCTTAATGCATTCGGCTGAATCTATGTCGCTGTTTGGATATCTATTCCAATGTTTAACCAGGGCTTCAGCAATAGGAAAATATATATATTGCATGCCTGACTTCAGTTGTACAGGTACATCCCTAGCTGTCTTTAACAGCCCACGAGCCGAGCTACACAAGTTAGGATGCCCAGATTGTTTTAAGATCTTCAATAAACTATCTACAGCATTTTGTTTGACTTGAAAATTACTAGCCCAATTTGCTAATCTGTCTGATAGAACACTGTCTAGTGAGCAATCATCATCTGATGATTCGTTTACACTGTCACCGCTGTCACCTACTGCATTCAAATCAACCCCATTGTCACACTGAAAAACTAAATTTTCCTGTTGTGCAATTTCATTACTGGTTTCAGGTTGGAGTTGGTTAATTGCATTGTTTTGTCCCACGTCTGATTCTGGATAAACGCCAGGAAAGGTATCATATACAGAAGTACTATCAGACTCGTCACTATCATAGGTAGTTGAAACTCTGCTATGGGAAGCTTTCAAAGCTCGAGTCGCAGCAACCCAATTTTTCTGGTACTGAGAACGTTTACGTTTCATATTTGGCTGTAATAGATGGAAACACTGGCAATTAGACTTTCACATTTTTAAATGCTCAAATGCAAAAAAAATCAGACTGGGAATATTAAATTAATGAACATCCATCCGTCTTTTATATAGATTTAAATAAACAAAGCCAATCTGTTGTCTTATAATTTATAAACAAGTGCTTTTGCATGCACACTGGCAGCATGTTTTCAGACTGGAAGTTGCAACCATGACAGACAAACACATATCAAAGCTTGCAAACAATGTATTGAAATCATTAACTTATTGCAGTTTGATTGAGTAGAGG
This sequence comes from Paramuricea clavata, assembly GCA_902702795.2. Lineage (NCBI taxonomy): Eukaryota > Metazoa > Cnidaria > Anthozoa > Malacalcyonacea > Plexauridae > Paramuricea > Paramuricea clavata. The sequence goes on along the minus strand of CACRXK020001413.1, from coordinate 8,037 downwards.
TTTGTCTGAGTAGCTAAGACAATAATTTTTTAAAAGAAAGTTGCACATTATTTTTTCTCAACTGATTCGAACTCTGTAATTAACCCTTCCTGCATAAGCATTGGGAAAATAACCTGATTAGTATGTAAGTACAAGGTGGATGTCAGGTGGTCAATTATAGGAGCACACAAATTAACCCAATTTTAGGGACCGGTCATAAAGTAATTACTAGAGGGGGTGGAGGATAAATGAAATTTCAAGTACATATTTCCATACCCTCCCAAAAACCTATGGAGAAATTTTCGTAACCCTCATTCAATTTAAGTGAAAATTTTCATACCCCCCCCCCTCTATCATTAATTCTGTTTTAACATTTGTCTTGCATTTATCTATATTTCGAAACTCTCCAGTTTGTGATAACTCTCCCACTTCTTGTAGTGGCAAACATATCCTCAACATTTTCCGCAGTCTTTCTGATTCTGACATACTAGCGTGACATACTCAATGTGACACTTCCTCATAAGGTTCATCAAGTTCTAATGCCGGTGTGAGCTTGCTAGCATTGACAATATATATTCAGATGTATCAGATTTGTACTCCAAAAGTTCAACGGATACTGAATCCCACTTATCATCTGACATTGAGTCAGACTAAAACATATACCTTGTGTTGATTTAATAATTATAGTAAAGCAATTCTTTCCAAACTTAAATCTGGGCACAAATACATTCAATATTCAACAATAGTTATAAAATGTAATGTTTTCCGTACCTATAGTACTAAGATTTTGGTACCACCCTAGAGGTTCTGTTGTTTTTTTGTACCCCCCTCAGAGGTTCTCTTGTACCCCCCAAAAATATGTACCCCCCAAAAATATCCTCCACACCCCCTAGTAAATACTTTATGACCGGTCCCTTATTGCAATTTTGCACTCAAGTTTGTCGTAATAATCTATCTCGAAATTATTTTATTCTGTCTAGTTTGCACTGGTTGAATATGCTAATGCTTCAGTCACTTGAACCCCCCCCCATGGGACATCACAGGGAATTTAACACCAACCAAGTGTTAAAAACATTAATCCCCCCGCCCCTGGAGCAAACTGGTCTGTAAAAATCTAAACAGTATACCTAAACAATAAATAGAGTTTCTGCATCATGCATGCATTTGAGTTACCGGACTTCCACAACTTTCAGATTGAATTTTCGTCAAGTATTCGAGGTCGGTGTATATAGCTATCAATTACATGACCGTACATACAGATCGGTCACCAAGTCTGCCTCAGTTTGCTGAGAGTTTTTTATGGAGCGAAAGAAAACTGAGATCTGAAACAATTGAGCAAAATGTTTAACCCATTGAACGGCAGTGCTCTGCCCTTGACGAGTAATAGTAAAGTTGGGTGCATTGCCACTTAAAGGTTAACAGGGCAGATAGTCTGATTATCCCATTCAGTGGCAGTGCTCTCTCCCTGACAAGTAAAATCGTCTGGCGTTTGACAAAGGAAATCATAAAGCCTGGCACATTGCCCCTTAAAGGGTTATTATAAGCAAAAACCTGTTGACCTGCCTGTGTTTTCTCAGACGTGCAGTGCATTTTACTATTTTGTTCTATTAATGGAAAAGGTTATGCCTGATTGAATATTAACAGCAATGGATGACTGAGTAGAGACACATAGATTAATATTATGCTCGAAAAAAATCCCCTATTATTCTAAAACAAATTCCAGAGTATAAAATAAAAAAACAGTTAGTTACTTCCACCCCCACACCCTCCAGGGCACAGCATGTTCTTAAACAGGCCTTAAAATATCGGTCGGTCACGGACATTGTCCGACCCATTCATGAAATTGTCCGACGTAGAAAGGAAACCACCGGACATTCTGTCCGACCTAAGTGAAACTGAGGTTTATTGTTTGTCCGACCCGAGTGTATTGGTGTCCGACCGAACTGTAGCTTTGTCCGACGTAAATCAAAATGTTAAATGGAAAATCACAATACTATTGTATAAAAGGTCAACTGGAAATGTTGTTTTATTGTAGTCGAGCGGGGGGCGGCGAGCGAAATGGTGAAGTGGAAAACGGGCTTAAGTTGTCGAAGTCTTTTTGATACTGCTGTTCTGGAAAGCAAGTTAATTTTGGCTTGGAAATAAGTATGAAAGAAACAAATTATCTTTACAACATTTACCGTTTATTCATTTGTGTCATTCAGACTTATTTCCGAGTAAAAAATGGACCGAAGGTCATCGGACATATGTCCGACCCAAACTCAACGTCACCGGACATTTTGTCAGACGGCCCTGGAAAAGATATTTTAAGGCCTGCTTAAATAGCGTTAAATCCCAGTAAATTTTGTTAATCCCCCGCTATGTTCCTGGGGCTGGTTTCCAATGACTGAAGCATAAAGGCTAAATATTTTACTCTTTCTTATCCAGATGAGTGAATCTTATTAATTTTGTCAGTTATATGTAACACCAGGTTATTTTACTTCTCTCGACACTAAATAAATTTCCTTGTCGAGAGAGAGAGCTTTTTGACTGAAACTACAACTATATTTTGATATATTTTTGCCACCAAAGAAAAGGCTACTATATATACTCTCATAAAAAATGTTAACATCATTTTCTCACTCTGACTCTGGTTCACCACAATCTTTGATAACCCAATACAGATACATATCATAAATTGTCACTTACAATCCAGTTCAATCCTTGCTGAATCAGAGCATTTATTTAACTAGTGTTCTAGTAAAAATACTGACTGCAAACCATCACACATGGCAATTGGCAGCCATCTTGGAATTTTGATATATCTCATATAAACATAAATGAGATCTATGTATATATATATATATATATCTATATATATCTATATATATATTTGCTAAAACCGATATCGAGTTCGCCCTTATTAACATTAGTAATTGAGTTATTAAAGTAATAGTTGTTTTAAACTAAGCTTTATCTTTAATTAAAAGATTGTCATTTCCGTCAATACAACTTGATAGGTGAGAGTGTTTAAAATGTCTACTCATAATATTAAAATAGGATCTTTTGCAGTATTCAACTCAAATACAATAATCTTATGCGAACTAGCATAATCCCCAACCTAGAATAACACTTTTAGCTGCAAAAAGAAGTAAATTTACTTACTATAAAGATGATGAAAGGCTTGAATTTAGTTGAATTCCAGAACTGTTGTCAGCAATTAACGCGTTTCGTGAAGTGTGATGAAAATGACGGAACACAACGTGCGTTCACGATGCGTTGACGAAGATGACGTCACTGTCGATCTAAATATGATTGGCGGAACGCGCGGTTTGCCTACTAAATGCTGGAAGCTAGCTTCCCAAATTTAAAATCTCAAAAAATTAATCTCGAGGCGATATCAAAATTACCTTGCAAAGTGTGGTCCAAACGGCAAACGTTTTCTGTCAATGCGGCAACGTTTTGAGAACAGCTTTAGCTCACATTTCCAGAACCTTCATAACTTTTATAATAAAATCGATCTTCTTCGATCTTATTCTGGAAACAAAATAATTCTTCAGGCTTTGAGCCTGTGACTATGTCACTAATAAAATGTGATATATAAACATGAACAAACGCATTTGACGTATTACATCACATTTTCAATATCATTCCACATGACGTTCTGTGAACGTTTATAAACGTCAGTAAAATACGTAAATATTAACGCTCCTATAACGTTGTGACAACGTTCAAAAATATCCATTTCACAGTTCTGTTAACGTTAGTGAAATACGTAAAATGAGAACGTTTCTACAACGTTGTGACAATGTTCAAAGAACATCGCGTACCATTTGTAATTCGATCTCAATATAACGAGCAGAGATAACGTTCCGACAACGTTCTGCCAACGTTGGTGAATTACGTAAAAAAAGAACGTTCCAATAACGTTCAGACAACGTTGTGTGAATGTTTGGTCCAACCTAACCAAACCACAACCATTATACAACGTTCGGAGAACGTCCGTGCTAGCTGGGAATATATCAGTTATAAACCTCCTTCTCGGTTTATAACTCTAACTTAAAACAGAGCACCCATTGCGAAGTAGTGAACTAATTACTGATTGATAACAGTTTTTCCCATTAAATTTAATGAGATAATTTACTTTGATTTCCTGACTTTTGCATATTTTTGGTTGTGCAGGTCCTCATTTGCCAAAGCCAACTTAGCTGAGTCCATACTCGAAGTTGACTTTCAGATGCAGTACTAAATGTAATATTATCTGCATTTTTAAAATGCTACTGCAATAAAGTTTTGGACCTTTTTCTTAGCTTAAATAAAAATTCAGTATTTTAGAATCATTTTCATATATATATGACCATCAAAACTGTGGCAATTGATACACCAGATGGAAAGCTTAGTTTAAAGATAGAGCAGAGCCCAGCAAATAACTTTAAAACCAAACATAATAAAAGTAAAAAATTTATTAGCTAACGTTTCGTGGTTCAGGGGCGGATCCAGCCAAAAATCTGACCGTAGCATTTTCCAAGACCTCGCATAGCTAGGGGGGTCCGGGAACATGCCCCCCCGGAAAATTTTTGAAATTTGAAGCCCGGAAATGCCATTTCCTGCGTTCTGAGCACTGCATGTGACCATTAAATTTGCCC
>CACRXK020001412.1:0-54851 GCA_902702795.2 Paramuricea clavata | reverse complement strand
GTACAGAACGGCGTTGGATTGGATATATATGTACCTGTTAGGGTAATTATTAAGCGAGCATTTGTAATGTATGGTAGTTTAAATTAATAAATGTCAAGCTTGCGGCTGACGCTGCAGCAGCTCCCAGCGGTGTGTGAGAAGTTCCTTTTTATAAAAATATTTTATCTGATTGAAGTTTTGAATAATTCCTTGGGGGTAGACAAAGTTTTAATCGAATCATGTGATAATTCTGAAATTTTGATGTAGTGCTTGACTCGCGACTGATAATATTCGCAATTTATAGTCTTAAGTAAGACTGGACAAAGCTTTGATGTAATATTTCAAGTCCAACTATGAGGACTTGGACCAGATTTCAGGTCTGCGCAATTTGAAGTGAATTAATTTTGATCCAGTCCTATACTTCACCAGCAACAAAGCAATATGGTTGGCTAATAGTTGACATCTTGTGCTGTGAACGGACTGAAGTTTCGACGTGGTCTTGAAACACGCGAATACCAGTTGAGGCTGATGTAGTAACGTGTTCCCTATAATACTATTTAACCAATACCACAAAAATAATTCGGCTATAATCTCGAAATTCACTCAGGCTCACACCAAGGCAAACACCCCAGGCAAACACTCGACAGTGGGTAGACCTCAATGACCACTGATCAATGGCACAATGCACATACATGCAGGGAGGTAACCTCAAATATTTTGGCATGACCTGCCCATTTATCAGGTTTTCCATTTGAACTGGACATGATCCAAGCAGACGCATATATCTAAAAGTATGTAGACTTTACCACTACAACACAGGAAATTAAAAACGTTTGCCAACTGTTGAAAATCAACATGTTGATCCAAGGAACAATCACTGCATTGTTTGCGTCAATAGAGCGCGATTTACACAAGGACATTGAGGGGAAGTAAAGATGATATGATGACCGCAACTGAACTCTAATTTTATTTATACTGGATAGCTATATCAGTTTTAAAATCTTCATATGGTGTGGAAGATCGAGTAAATTAATTTTAAAAACTCATCAATAATTCATGAGAAAAGACAAGGGAAGTCACTGCCGTGTCGATGGTTTTGTATGCGATAAAAAATCGTGTTCATTTACGTAAACTTTAGCTTTGATTTTCTCGGCTGAGACAACGTTTATAATGTTGTAAATGGCTTGTGAAACTTCTTGATGAGAACATTCGTATTGTTCAACAATTTAAAATAAATGAATGATATTTGGTGAGAAAATTGAACTTAAAATTTATAAAAATCAACATGATTTTGTATCAGATATACAAACTCCTTTACGCTCATGATTTCTTTTGTGTTTTCTTCATGAATTATTAATGAGTTTCACAATGCATGATACAAAACGACGGTGAATATTTTAATTTTCTATGTTTCAAAATGAAAATATATTCATTTTCGGAGTTAGTATTGTTTTGTATTTTGTGCCAGATTTTTAAGAGGAAGTAGAAATCCTACGAACAGCGCAAATTTTCAGAAGCATTCGAATTTCGAACAATAAAAATTTAAACACAAAAGAAATCATGAGCGTGAAGGAGTGTTTGTATATCTCGGATACAAAATCATGCTGATTTACATAAACTTTAAGTTCAATTTTCTCACCAAATATCATTCATTTATTTTAAATTGTTGAAGAATACGAATGTTCTCATCAAGACGCTTCACAAGTCATTTCAACTACGCCCATCCAATATCTGCATGATTGAGCAATATCAAAAATAGCTGCGCGCTCTCATTAATTCTTGGTTACAGATTTAATTTGCGCTCGGAATTATGCAATCTGAAACTCTGTTTTTAATTTGGAGCGTACAATACCACCGTATAGCTTCATAACTACGTGTCCTTACAGCTTTCTTTGATTTGAATAAATCGCACTTTAAGTACTATTTAAAGCATTGTGTGAGTCCTCAAAAAACATGCACTTTACAACAATCACAACATAATCTGCGCTAAAACATTACATACACTCGTACATTGTAACAATTATACATTTAAAGCAACCACACAAGCCGAATCGTGCTTAGCTGTTGTAGAATGTTATTCCAGTTTCCCAAGTGTACATATTTTGGTACGTGATCCTCCCATGATGCGTTGTTTCTGTTTTCGCCAACGCCGCAAATAAATATTTAGTGCTTAGTTCCTTAGCGACGCTGAATGCATTGCGTGCATAACATTCACTTCCTCATAATGTCCTGATTAGTAGATTAGCATCATTTACGGCATCATTTATATCGGCATGGAAAAAAAGATGTGTATATCATCTCGTACTTATAACACCTAGTCTTGGCGGCTTCCGCATTCAGATTTGTTTACAACATGATATCCTCGGGCTAAGATAGTGTGTTTTGCAGCTACTAGTAAGGGCTTCTGCGCTTGTGGCTCTGTCAGGCAGCCCATAATATCTCAAACGTGGTGGTCCAGTGTAGGTGGTATTCTACAATAAGCTGCCATGGTTTGTGTCTGAACTACCTGAAAAAGATATCTCCAACGTGGTGGTCCAGTGTAGGTAGTATTCTACAATAAGCTGTCGTGGTTTGTGTCTGAACTATCTGAAGAAGATATCTCAAACGTGATGGTCCAGTGTAAGTAGTATTCTACAATAAGCTGCCGTAGTTTGTGTCAGAACTAAAAAAAAATGAAAACGTTCATGTTCATTCAGACACAACAACTTATTTTGAGCTTATTGTAGAATACTACGTTTGAGATATCTTTTCAGGTAGTTCAGACACAAACTACGACAGCTTATTGTAGAATACTACCTACACTGGACCACCACGTTTGAGATATCTTTTTCAGGTAGTTCAGACAGAAACCATGACAGCTTATTGTAGAATACTACCTACACTGGACCACCACGTTTGAACACAAGTTCAAACACAAACCACATCTACTATAAAACCACGAGCTTATTGTAGAATACTACCCATCCCACATTACACGCGGTGCAGAGAAATTCTGGTACGTATGATGACGCAAGTGTTATCGCCATAGCAACACAAATATTACAAGGTCGGTTTGGTTACTCAGCTTCGGGATTATTCAAGGACTTCAAGAACATTCGCTAATTTATGTGAATATAAACGGTAACAATGGCAATATGACGAAAGTAGTTGACCCAGGGATTATAAGGTGGTCTGCAGTCTACATTGTTGTCTGATTGCAAGGTCAGCCAAAGCATGCGTGCCCCTGCTGGGCGGGGAAATATGCCAATGCGAAAACAATGTCGTGACTCAGAGCTCTTGAAATAGTTTGAGAATGTTGCAATAGATAAAAATTTATTCATTAGAGATGAAAGGTCAGCCGTGTTTCTATTTATACAAGGTGGAAACATTGAATGCGTTGTGTGGGGGTGTTCCTGAGGGAGGTTACTTCATGACTTACAGCACTAACACGCTCACATGCACAGGGAAACTGGGACGCAAATTGCCTTCCTGTACGTAAATATCCACGCACACTCTCCGATGTACACCATCATGTCAGGCGAATGCTTCCTATTTCTGAAAGATTGACATATACAGCTAGGTGTGGTATGATCACTTCCTTTTCCGCGTCTCGTCTAAAACCAATAACGTTGAAGGTCAGATAGGATTTAATCAACCATTCTTTGACGTTATTTACTTTTTTGATTCATTTGAACAATGTTTGTTGCACAATTTGGCACAGCTCTCAAATGTCCCTCTCAGAAATCCAATATTAAAAGAATCATCCCTTTACAGTATAATAATCCAGTGTTCCGAAAGGCTGCATCAAACTACTATTTATATTGGAATCGAGGGTGGGAAGTCACGCATTGTTACAGGGGACATTTCAAGCTCTAGATTAGACAAAATAAAAGTTTGATGAGTGTTCCAAATATGTTTTCACTTAAACAAAATACATGATAGTGTTGGGAAAGCATTAAGAACAGCTAGCCAAGATCGCGTGACTGTCAACTCTCATGTATACTCTCATTTGAACCGGGTTTAGAGGGCCTCATATTTCCCCAATGTCACTACAGGAGGAAACAGGAATACTTGGACGTGCGGTAAAGATATCGGGCTGGATGTTTGCAGGCACTGAACTCCGGTAACAGGGGGGAAAGAGACATAAACTATAAGCATTATGCTATATCGCAACAACCCTCATGCACATGCGATATTTAAAAGCGGAAAAAATTATGCAGTTAGGATGTAATATTAGAAATACGGTGAGGAAAAAGACAATACTCAATAGATTATATATACGTCAATGTCTGGAAGTAAAAAACATCACATCCTGTAAAAAATGACGCGTTCTAGGAATCGTTATTTCTAATATTTCAGGGATGCATTTCATACAACAAGGCCTATAAACATATCCATGAATGATTATCGTATATCAATAGATAATACTCGAACTTTCGGCTAATTTCTGAGACTCTATTGGTGATGGCGTGAGCTCTGAACTGGCCCGGAAATCGTCCTAAGACGTATTTCAAAACTCCTTAAATGAACAAAGTCTTGTACTCCCCTTTTCGGAAGCGGGGAGCTTCTGCGCTGGTTAAAATTAGCTCAAGTAGCGTCAGATACGTTTACAGCAAATCAAAACGTTTAGAACTACTAAGTACGTAAAACCACAGGTAAAACAAAGTCACTTCAATAACTTAATTAGCATTTTATATGACCAAATTTATAAGGATGCGTATTGCTTTACACTGCTCAATGTTGTTTGTCGCAAATAACCGGTTAATTGGTAACATATGACTTCAATTTTCGTGAGTGTTGTCACAGAACATGTATTGACACCCATAGATTATATATAACTTTGTGACTAGAAGACAGTTATCTGATATACGGCATACTGCGTGAACAAACAACTAAGTTATTTTGTGTGAAGATCGTACGTGGAATAATATTCTCAACTGTGTAAGTAATAGAGGACGCGATGATAATGTAATTGAATGTCGATGAAATTTTGCTACTCAGTATATATACTTGTACTGTATCTTTTCAAGTGATTGCTTGTACAGAAATGCTATGTTTTTAGGATGTAAATGCTAGACCGCTGTGGGGACCGTTTTAATATGTTAAATTGCGGCTAAATAGCTCTGAATATAATATCAGAAAGCGAGTTGGCAATGTGAAATTCTATCACGCGAAATTGCTACAACAAATTACAACATTAGAACAGCTTCAAAATCGCGATGACTAGAAAACTATAGCAATTTTGAAGAAAAGGCGAGCTTTTCACTGTACATTCAAAAACATGCGGATGTGAGAGGGCTAATATATTAATATTATTTACACAAAACATTTTAACGCTTTGGCGTGACGGCGTTGATATTTCACATCGCTGATGAAACCTTCTGTATTTTGTAAGTGCGCGAAGGTTTATAATTCCGTATTTTACAAAGCTGGGCCACAAGTGTGATACCATATGCTTTTTATAAATGTTGAACCTATAATTATATTGCTCTATTGTTTATAGTGCTTAACTGTGTGTGCAATCACCGAATCTTTGACGTCAAACCATTGAGGGAGGAATTAACTCGGGTCATTCCTGTCCAAGTATAGCTGTGTGAACGTTGTTAGAAGGAAGAACTCGAATTTGGAGACGGGATTATTCACAATGAACGCTTCTGGTATGTTTAATAATACATCGTGTTACATACTAGATTTTATTATCATATGTCTAGAACGGGTAATATATGGCCATATATTGCCATAATCACCAAGGCCTAGATATTATAGACTAAAAGTTGGGAGAAACGGTTAAACATGTATCCTGTTGGAAGTTTGTACACCTGCTTCAATGTATCGTTTATGACTAGAACCTGAAGAGGTAACGGTCATATACTCAATTCTAGTTGGCAAGTATCGCTAACATTTCAAAATCACTGATGTGTACAAAATAGAGTGATACTTTGATATATGAATCAAATCACAATTCTTATTGTCAAATCGAGCGAATGCCGAGATTTACTGGAGTTTTGAATCCAATGAATCACTACTACATTTGTCTGTAATCGAAGCCCTCTTTCCGTACGAAATGTCTGGGTAACTAGAATGGGAACATAATTGATTACTCGATTGCCATAAAGGACGGCATTTTAGCATTTTGGCATTGTGCATCTCATTATTATATTTTTAACCGTAGCTGAAAACATAGCAACCATAGGTAGATACCTTATCAGGGAAATAAAAATACACAATCTGTAAGGGATGAGATCAGAAGGGATAGTCGCTGGTATCAGTTCACACAATGACCTTTCCATACCGTCTATTTAGTTAACTGAAATTATAATGGGAAGTGACTACAGCTTTTTGGTTTGTGCGCGTTTACAAACGGCAATCGTCTTGCTATAGTTTTGAGCGCGACAGAATCAACGTGTCTTACATTAGAACCAATCCCTCAAGTCTATACCATATAAGTCCATATGCAAAGCACTATTAATTTTATCGCCATGACATAGATATGAATATATATATATATATATATATATATATATATATATATATATATATATATATATATATATATATATATATATATATATATATATATATATATATATATATATATATATATATATATATATATATATATATATATACCACAAAGGGCTGATAATTCTAATATTTCATCTTGATATACTATCGACCTAAATTGGTTGTGATATACACTATGTGCATTGAAAATACTGTCGATGACTCGATGTAATCTAGTGAGCATTACTAACTTACAGGGATTTACAACCTATGAAGTGCATAAAAAGTTGAGGTTTTATCTAACATAAAGAACTAGACAGAGGCCATTGACACAGGCACAATATTCTTGAATAGTTCTATCCAAGCAGAGTGAGAGAATGATACGAGCCCGGCCGCTGTATTTGACTAATCCTACTCCATGCTAATAGAGAAGAAACCTGAATTCAAAATTGTGACAGAGAAAAAGTAAATTGCGGCTGAATCATCCTTAGTATAGCTCTAAGACCTACTATAGCTATAGCTTCATTCGTGATTTAAAAAAAGCACTGGAAGAATTACATGGACCCCTGTGTACGTTATCATTTCCAAATTTATTGCCTTCCGGAAGAATGCGTCTATTGATAAATCTTCCGTATCACAGGCTAACGATCAGTTTTAAGGAAGTAAAAAGTGATTAGCTTTTTCGCCTCAATGAAATGTTGAGGTTAGATATTTTTAACCACAAGTTTATGTTGTTGTTCTAAACGAGCCATTAGAACGCGTTAGTATTGGCATTCCTAGTTGCCACCGTGCCATATAATGAGAGGAAGTAATCAGATTTCAAATTGTTTGAGGTATTTTTGTGATGAAAGACAAGAAATAAGCTACTGTTGCATTCTTTGCACTTTAGCGTAAAAAGTTGTGTCTTAACCGCAAGAAAACACTTCCTACACAAAGAAATTTTACATTTGAAACCTATTCCAGCTCGCTTCCGTATTCCCACATACGGAAAAGACCGCGAATTCCCAACACGCTCATTTCGATTTAATTTCGCGCGGCGTGTCAACACGAAGGTGACATTGTAAAAGCTATAAATTCCCAAGCAAAGCCAGTCACAGCACGACAGCGAGGTCTGTGAGGGGTTAAAGTTTAAATTTTCACTAGATACAAAGGATTCACTGTTTCAGATTGCGTTTTCAAGGCAACACATGTCCTTGGATATTACTAAATTTAATTAGGTTCTGGGACAAAGGGACTTCCGATTTGTTGCTAAGGATTTTGCATAATAACTGATGGAAAATTCCTGAGTTTTTTTGACACGGTTAAATAAAATATAATAAAACATGACTAGCATATTAACTCACAGGTGGGAGGGAACCACTTGAAGAATCTTCCTCCAAGATATGACACTGCAGACAGCAACAGAAAGTCCGTAGTCACGAGCCCCGCTACCTATTTCGGCCCTGGGTTTCCAACGCAGCTTGTATATATAGGTTCTAAGGTCACAGATGATAGTGAACCTGCAGTTATCACAGTGAGGAAATGATGTTGATTTGTTTCATTCTATGAAGTAGTCTTGTATTTGGAGGCAAATAAAATCCTATTTATTTGAGAGATTTAGTTTTGTTTGCTTCCTATCAGTGTGTTAACATTTCTGCAAGTCGACAAGCATATCTGTATAGTAGCAATATTTAGTATAATTTTGAACTGTCTGTGGCAATAATATTAACAAGCTTTCTTTGGTGCAACTACCTGAAAAATATGAGGAGAATTTCGACGAAGGGCCTTCGCTCGAAACGTCGAAATTCTCCTTATATTTTTCAGGTAGTTGTGTCCCTACCAACGAAAGCTTGTCGATATTTAGTAGATTTTTACACATGTATATGTCAAGGGCATTGGTGAGCGGAAGGAAGCGCTAGGCTTAAGGTTGTCAGGAGTACTTCCTCACACAGCTGTGAATTATGCCACCTGGTTGATTTACAAAAAGGGAAATCCTTGAACTCCTGATCTTCAACACCAATCTTATGCTACTAATACGCCTGTGGATATTCACACAAGATTAGATTTCGTGGTGACCGCGCTTCGTGCAACGGATTTTTACACTATTGTGTTGTTTTGATTTTATCACGCTGCGCGCCACAGCAACACACAAATAAAGCACTTGCCTGTTGGCTCTAGGCCATTCGGTGTACACGCAAACGCTACGTGCACACCCATTCATCAAAGATGTGGCTATTTTTGAATGAATGTGGCCATGTTTGCGGAACGATCATTTTGCGCAATCTCATATGCACCCCAATAGGTAACAAACAAATTAAATCTATTTTCGCGAGTTACTGAAGCATTCGCACAAATTTGCTTGAAGAAGCGTTGAACATTGTGGAATAGTGGTTAGATTTAAACAGATATTTTACACAATAAAGTCGACGCTTGGACAATGGCGCGCTCCAGTAATTTTGCAAAAGATCTAGATTCTAGAACATTGCTCCTTCCAAAAATCAGCGGAGAAGAACAGCTTAAATCATTGGCATGTGCGTTTTAATCGTTCACAGTGTTTCTACATACAATCCCTTATACCTAACTGCTAACAAATGTGCTTCTCTTGTAGTTAAACTTGCATATTGCTTATTCCTACGTAAGGGCCCACACTTGAGCCTTGACACAGGGCCAAATATATCACACTACAAATAAATATCGTCATACTTATATATTGATGCCAAAAAATAACAGAACAACTAAAGCATCACTCATTTTATACAATGCATTAACGTGAGAGTTCGCCTTTGATCCTTGAAGGAGCGCCAAATACTGGGTACATCAGACTGTAAAAATATTGTCCTATTTACCAAAATTTGGGTAACACAATACAGTAATATATGAAATTGTCACTAATACGATTTAGCTCAAAAAACTATACGGGACTATAGTTGTTTCAACGCATATGCATACGGCAAATTTATTTTCTAACAGAAGTTACCAGATGGGAATGTGCCTTTGAATTTCTTAAATCTAGTTTCGCCATGTCAGACAATCGCGACATTCCCATGGCTAATACAGTCTGATTGTTATACAAATGAATTATAAGGAATGTACATTGAGAGTTGTGTTGTCATAACAACACTGACGAATCTTCCGCATATTACGAGGGCCAGTGCTTCAATGCTTCCTACAGGATGTGAGTGACACCCATTGACATGAAAGTTGAAGATGAATGGGGACTTAGTAGTTATATGAAACTTGAAATGATTTGTAGAATATTGTATTTGAGCTGGTGGTGATTTTGTTGCAACTACCTGTAAAAGATTAAGAATACTTCACTGAAATGCTTTCAATCTTGTTCAGGTAGTTCAGACACAAACCACGACAGCTCATTATAGAATATTACCTACACCGGATCCTACATTTGAGATATGGTTTTTAGGTAGTACAGATACAAACCCCAGCAGTAGAATACTACTTACATTGGACGCCACGTTTGAGATATCATTGTAATTACACTACAACACTACCATAAAACAATTGTAATAAATCTGGGGCAAGGTTATAGATAGATTTATAAAATTGAAGAAGACTTAGGCAATGTGCCCACTCCTAGAGAGACCTGTATAGGACTTTCTTGCCAGCGGAATCAAAGTATCTTCTGCTAACCTGACAACTGTAGTAGATGACTTCTACTTTTAACTATGGTTTACTTGTATTGTGACAATATCAGAAGTTGCAAGGCAACAGTTAGATATCACAAGCAAGCGAAGTGCTATAGGACTGTTTAATTTAAAGCATCTTCAAGGTATTTCCTAGCATTGTTGTGCCCACGCCAGACATTAAAGATAAGATCGAAGAAGAGGCAATTAGTTGGGAACTATAATTTTCCAGGATCTGCGTCATGTGTGGGTAGTCCATTAAGTTTTATGTAGGTATGTTAGTGAGCGTGGTTAGACACATGTATATAATTTAGCTAATTGGAGTCTAAAGATAGTAACATTCTTGTTGCTGCAAGGTTTGTATTTATAGTGTAGTTATATTTAGCTTCAGTTACTTACTGGAAGAGTGCTTCCAGTTCGACTCTACCAAACGCCACAGGAAAAACGAAGCAATAAGGGCCTTCCCTTATAAATCTATTCTATAACCTTGCCCCAGATTTGTAAGTAGTATTCTACTGCTGGGGTTGCTGTCTGAACTACCTGAAAACGATATCTGGATCTCAAGGAAGAACAGTTTAGAACTGATAGAGCTATTCACTGCAAATAAAGTTAGTTTAGTTAAGGTTTCCTCCTGTAGTAATATGATAGAACGAGGGAATCTAAGATTCAATGAGGGCTTTATTGGACCTCTAAGGATAACAGTTTAGCACTCATAGAACTACCCAGTTATAAATTAGGTTTAGTGGTTTCGTTAATAGGCATCTATACAGGAAGGACAGTTTGGAACTATTCAGTGTAAACATAGTTTAGTTGAATTCATAATGCTTCGGTCTGATTCATAGGAGCGAACGAGCAGATTAAAGACATTGTTTGCAAAATAATTTCAACGATTAGTCAACAGCCAGACACCATATAAGTCATGATCTTTGTCACCATGCAAACTTAGAAACGACAAGAATGCATCGAGCACACTCGGAAGTGTGGGAAGATGTATTCATGCAGTCACACAAAAGCCCGAACACCATAAATTCCAAAATCAACAGGACACCGCATAGAAATCTATTTTCGGCTTGAAAATGCCGGAAAAACAAAATGGTCAGATAATTTTTGGAAGATTCTCGGTTACGAAATCTGCGTGGTGAAAAATGCGTTAATTAAAGACTGTTTGTCTTAACGCAAATTCCTCGCACGCGAGTACACATACTTCCTAAGTTTAAGTTCTGATACTTCCTATAGTCCTATAGTTCTATACGCAGACGCCCACCAACCCATTAAGATGAAAGAAAACTTTGAAAACTTAATGGGCTGACCGGTCAGACCCGAATTCTTTTCTCTGTATCAATGGAAAGATCTGGTCTATGTTTCTCAAATATCTAGCGAAAATGGACCTCATTCTAATGTTATCTAAATTTTCCGCTCAGATAAGTCCGAAGCCTAAATGTTTTGTGTTCCATTCAAAAATTTGACCGTTCTGACCGGTCTGGGTAGCGACAGAAACACCACAAAGCTGCGGATGGAAAGGGATTTAACTAGTTGAAAAATACGAGCAAAACATCGATGTTTTCTGCGAAGGCCCTTGTATTTTTCTGGTACTTCAATTCCTATTCATCCACAGTTTTCTAGTTACCAACAACGAGATATTTGTGTCGGGGGGTTTCAGCAAGATCACAAGGCAGAGGAGGATATCTTCAGAAATATTGACACTTTTAATATATAAGAAATCTCTCAATTCCGCTTTAAAATTGGACACGATAACAAAAAGAATTGATATTATTATTCTCTTTGATATCAAGGCTTGTTTAAACTATCAAAGTATGAGCACAGTAGGAATTTTGCATAGGTAAATTCTACGTTTTGAAGGATTTGTAAGAAAGGTGCGAGGGAGCTGAATCAGTGTTAATCAGTGAGTCAGTAATATATGAAATCTCTCAATTCCACTTTAAAATTGGACGCAACAACAAAAAGAATTGATATTATTATTCTCTTTGATATCAAGACTTGTTTAAACTATCAAAGTATGATCACAGTAGGAATTTTGCATAGGTAAATTCTACGTTTTGAAGGATTTGTGGGAACTGATTCAGTGTTTAACAGTGAGTCATTTCCCTCAAAGATGTCTTACAAATTCTAAGGAATTCACCTATTCAAAATTCCTACTGTGATCACAGAAACGTTGTTAGTTTAAACCAGGCTTAACTATCAATCGACCACCATCTATACTGTATGATAGTGCGGATGAAACACATTTAGAAAAGTATTCAATTTTCCTGTATCTTTTGAAAAGCCTTTTCCATATCGCCACCGGAATTTGCATGCAATATTACCAAGACGGACTTACGCAACCGAGTGATAATTGCACGTTTTTTTAACAAAAAATAACGGCATTTCCCATAATTATAGGATTGGAACTGTCTACATCCGTTTAGAAAAATACCTCTATGATTTAGCGCAGGTTTCCGACACGAAATCCCAGAAGATAGATCAAACGTTCCGATATTTTGTCTTCGGAAATCCAGCAGAATGAAATATCGAAGCGGAGGGTCAAGGTGACCCGTTGAACTACCGCTGGTCGATTTTCTATTCGTCCTAAGATCGTTATCAAACGTTGGGGGTTCTCAATGTAGTTAGTATTGTACAATAAACTGTTATGGTTTGTGTCTGAACTGCCAGTGAAGCCAGTTTAGCACATAGGACATAAAGGTAGCTAGATCCCGCGGCATCTAAGATCCCAGAATAGTTTCAGACATGGCTTAACTGCATGGCAGAAATTTTAGGGCATTACATAATGCTAACAGGAACAGAAAATAATTTATTACGAAAAATATTAGTGAGCTCGATAGAAACTTTGACCCCAAAACTTAGGATCCCCAAAACAAAAATATTATTTCATGCTATAGTTTAGCAGCCAGGAATAGCCACGCTAGGCGTACGCTCTTGAAAGAAATTAGATTTAGCTCATCCCATGGCAATGCCGGCCACAAAATACTACAAAACCCATGGAAACTAACATCTTTTCCGTCTCAAATACAAAGACATCGAAAAGGATCTTTATATTACTATTATTTTGCAACAGCTGTAACCAGGGAAAAGGACGACCCGGCTAACATTTGGTTTATTATCTAATCTAGGAACACCACCTACCCAAGTTCTAACCAAGAAATCAACACATAAGAACTCTACGCATCTTTGGGAATTTTTGCTTGAGCTTCTCACAGACGAGGCATGCTCCTCGCTTATCAGCTGGACCAAAGAAGAAGAATACGAATTCAAACTCAAAGACACGGAAGAGATTGCCAAAAGATGGGGCAACAGGAAACACAGGCCGAGAATGAACTATGAGAAACTGAGTAGAGCTCTACGGTATTATTATCAGAAGAATATTATAAAAAAGGTGGGTAATATTTGAATGGTTGAGGCGGTTAGGGGTGGGGGATGAGAGCACCCCCCCCCCCCCCAACGCTGTGGTTAGATTATATGGGCGTGTAACGCTAGTTTGAAGTAATATGATTAAAAACTCTTGTGAACAGACTAGACTCTCTCCTTTGTATACTCAAGTCTCTCGGACTCTCTCCTTTGTTACACTGTAGTGAATGTTACAATAAGGTATGGGCCTTACTGGACCTCTAGGGTGAACAGTATAGAACTGATAGAGCTATCCAGTATGAATATAGTTAGTTTAATTTAGGTTTCTTCACATTGAACAAAATTAAGGAATGATTGCAAAATCTCTGTTGAGTCCCAAAATAACTCACAGTTGATGAACAGTAATGGCTTCCGATTCCGAGTGAATTCCGAGTGACTTACAGTCTTGCCCAAGGTGACATCGACTTCCAGAACATTACAACATGCCAAAATAATCACGCTTAAGTTATAAATACCCGTGGCATATACGAAGAAACAACTGCCGAACGATTATATGAGAGGCCTATGGAACTATCAAATCTAAAACCAGATATTTTCACGTCAGAAATTTGTGTCAATTTTTCACAACCGGAAATTTTTGCCTGACCTCATGCTAGGCGAAGGGGGTGCTTTACCTTGGCTGCCCGCTGTTGGCTCACGTTCAAATTTGTACACGTGTCGATTTATTGTGTTAATACGAAGCTCAGGAAATACAATTAGGACCAAACAAACGTCACACTTCAAAGTAAATGATGCAACATAGCAATACGCATTTTATTGAATTTATAAATTGAATTGTTGAAGTTTTATGGTCCTCTACATCATGTAGTATCAAGATATAATATAGAATACTTTTTGTTTGTGGAAAGATTCTAAAGATAGAATATGTTCTGTAAATTATTCTTTTGTAAGCCTCATCGTCAGACTTCTGGAGCCGTTGTTCAAAAGCCGGTTAGCTTAAGCCTAGGTTAACATGAAATTCCGAACGAAAACTTCCCAACAGCGTGGTTAGACACTTTGAAATATTTCTTCGAAAATCTTGTCTGGATCAATGGGAGTTTTCTTTTGTGAAGTTTTGAAATGAACAAACGTTCAGAAATACACAAGCTGTAACAGCATGTAGGTTATAGTACCGACAGAGTTAGCCGAGCTAATCCAGCTTTGGACAACCGACCCCACCAATAAATTTAATTCTACATGTTCAACCATAATGACCTTAAGGCTCAACCCAAATTCTAGCCAGATATAAAACCAGATCTAAATATAACCCACCACAGCCTCACCCGAACTCTACAATTCACCTTAATAAGCCAAATCATAACCTTAAATCCAAACCATGATATAAATTTGAAATTTAAGCTAAATGTTTGACTTCGGGATTTAACGTTCACCTATCATTAACCATAACCTTACCCAACTCCAGGCAATCTTAAACCCAACCCTAAAAACTACGTAGTTGTTAAAAATTTTAAAAACTGAAATTTCAGATCCACAGACAGGAATGGAACTTATGACGCATTGCTCGGACCATTTGCACTCAACTTCGTCGAGTTGGCAGCGAAACCGCCCAATGAGGCGAGTTCAGCCAAGGGCAAGTTCAAATTTCAAAATCTTTTGCCACATTGAATACCCACTTGACAAAAACATGCTTGACAATTTCCGCAAGCTTCTATTAATCTATACACCAATATATTTTCCTTCATTTCAAACTCGGAAAAGACTCGGCAGGGGTCCGGTCACTGTCGGAAATTCGCACAAAGCATGATTTGTTACAATTGAGGAACTAATTTTATTCCACTTGAAAAATCGCGCTTGAAGGACCACTTATCTTGCCACTTCAATATTGGCCTTTCCAGCGAACCACCGTTTTCAATGCTTCATCACTGCTTCACAATAGGACACGGGTAATTTACTCAATACCTGGAGACTTCAAAGCTAGCGTAAGCAACCAACTGCAAGCGTAAGCTTATTAATTTGAACTTGGGAATGTCAAATTTTTTTTTCATATCTAACCACAATAATTATAATGTTGACTTGGCATAAATAATTGCGCGTAGCCCAATATAGATTCATTGTTCCAACATTTGGCAATTAGTGACCGATTTGGAAAATGAAAGCGATTTATATAGTTTAGATAAAAATAGAACAATTTAATTGTCCATTTGACTATGTTTGGTTTTGATTGTGTCGGAGTAGAATACATTTCAAACTTCGTAAATCCAAACTATTGCTATTCAAGAGCATTATATGAGTTTGATACTCCATCATTCCATATTTATTCTTTTTGAAAGAACTATCATAATTGTAAGTCTTATTTAAGTATACAGTTCCGTGGGTACTTGTGTAACGCCACTCAGAAAATCTTCCGATTTCCTTGTTATACGGACGTGATATTGAGTACTTTGGTAGAATTTTTGACAAAGAAACGTAACCAAAACTAGACAGGTTATACTGGATAGTTCTATCAGTTCTAGATTCTTCTCTTTGGAGAGCCATTCCTTGTCAAGAGTTACTATATACAGGAGGAAACCTTAATTTTATGAATACTGCATAGTTCTATTTGGTTCTAAACTGTTCTCCTTAGATGTCCAGTAAGGGTCATCTCTTGTCGAGTGTTACTGGAATATTATAATCTTGAAGGGCCTGTATCACTGTAGGTGGTGCCAATAAGAAACTTCGGACTAATAGCGATACAACTACCTGAAAAATACAGGGAGAACTTGTAACGACGTTTCGACTACTAACTTCCCGACCTTCGCTCATCGCTCGAAACGTCGACGTTCTCCTTATATTTTTCAGGTAGTTGCATGCCTACCAATCCAAAGCTTCCTTATTATCGGAAAATCCTATATATATCATGTGTCATATTTACACCCAAGCTTTACTAAATCTTGATTCTTTCATTCTTACAGGTGAGTGGACAACGTTTGGTCTACAAGTTCGTCAATCTACCCTTCGACAATCGAAACAAGAAGTCCAAACACGTCAAGGAAGAACCTCGAACAGAGAGAAAACCATCCCCAGAACCGACACGAACCCAGGATGAAAACGCAACTCCTCGACATCGGGAGAGAAGACCATCGGTGATCAAAATCTCCGGGAAGGTTTCTCCGCCTAGGGAACCTTCTCCGATACCGGAAGTAAAGACGGAAGAAGTTCAACCAATCAAAGAAGAGCATATTGACGTGGAACGGCTCAGTCCGCCTGTCGTCACGAGTTATGGCCCAATTGAGCGCATCAACACAGCACCTGTGGTCGTCCCTATGAACATGAACATGAACACACAGAATGGTTTAGCACATAAACTTTATAGCTACCATCAATACCCCACCATGGCTTATTACGCCAGGGGTGTACCCCTCGATCTTTATCGCTACCATCCCTATGCCGTTATGCAGTCACCGTGTTGCGGTCGTGTCAACATCGCAGGCATTCGACCACGATCGGTGATCATTCGGCCAAGCGAACACTATCCGGTCACGACAACCCGCTCCCCGCCACCTTTAATAAAAGCCGAGCCTGTCGACGTGACCCAGCAGGCGTCATAGCAAATCTGAGAAATTTGGACTAGAATTTTTTTACGATACTAGGTTTCTAGGAGATGTAGATGTGGATTTTGAGAATTTAGTTGAGTCAAGACTAGATAGAATTTTTGTATAAAAACCGAAGCAACTAGAAGATCATTATGGTCTGCTACCAGATAGTACTTATTTAAACCTAGCTAGATGTTTGGAAACTATATTTTAATTTAATCTAAGTATTTATAGCGAAGATAAATTAATTTAAGCTTGAAATACGCCGAGTTTGGCTGTTTCCAGTTGTTCAAAATCAGTGACCTCCATATGTATACTGGAGTGAGAACTCGAGCCCAAAAAGCGAAGCCAAAGATGGCGTTATTATTGGACGTCAGTTTCAGTTTCAGTGGCGTTATTATTGGACGTCAGTTTCTTGGCTTCACTGTTCTCGTAGGCCGAATGACTAAAGTTCTTGCTCCAGATTTTTATATATAGTTCACTGGACAAAATAGTCCGTACACAATAGACCTTACTGTTTATTCACTTTTCACCCAATGGCCTCGTTTTCGTGTCAAATACTTACTCGTGTTTTGTGCTTAGTAGGGTTGAAAATTACTTTGTTATTGAGCCTAGGAATAGCAACAAACAAATTCGTCCAGGAAAACATGGGAATATAATCTTTATCTGCCCCTGACATGCTAAAATAAGTTAACATGAAAACGAGGCCATTGGGTAAAGGAGAATAATCGGTAAGGTGTATTGGTGGGTTTGAGTAAGCATTTAAAGGTAGCAAATGGTGGTCAATAGTTCTGCGAACAAGAAGATTGAACTAAATTGGACAATTCTATTTATTTGCATCGTCGTTCTTGTGGTTCTTTACTGAAGGGAACAAAGTATTTTACGTTTGTACAAACAACTGATTCAAAACGCACACACGCAAATGCCGTGTGGAATTATTTGTAAAAGTTAAAATTAAATTAATTTACAAGTTTAAAAAAGTGGTCTGTCTTGTTTCTCGTTTTTATTCTTTGCTTGTTACGCGCCTATTTTACAGTCTAGTAAGCGCTGAATCAGAATTGAAAATTAGGTTTTTGTGACCATTTTACAAAAATATGTGAAGACCGAGTTTACTTTGCGGTATAAGCTCTCTTTTCTCATGTGACTGAGGTAAAGTTATAATCAGTTAATCACACAACTATACGCCTAAAAATCTCACATCTTGTAGCAAGTCTGCCAACAAGCCGTCAACAAGTTGTCTTCGCACTGCTTGTCCCAAGTTGTCAACAAGTTTCGAACAAGCTGTTGACAATTTGTAACAACCAATATTGTCAGACTTGTTGCAAGGTTGTTCCAACAAGTCCGATACTGTCATAATATAACAATATTGTTACAACTTTGTGTCGTCAACCTTGTAACATTCTTGTTATATCATGACTGTATCGGACTTGTTAGAACAATCTTTTGACAAGTCTGATAATGTCATCAAGCTTGTTACAAGTTGTTAACAGCTTGTTCCAACCTTGTTACAACAACTGGGAACAAGCAGTGCGAACACAACTTATTGACAGCTTGTGAACAGATTTGTAACAACTTGTTTGCAGACCTGTAACAACTTGTGCGTTTTTACGTGTGTACATATTGCAAGAATCGACAGGACTTTCACAAGGCGGTTGTGGGAAGGGGTCTAGGAAGACTGAAATCATCCATATTAACTATAGTGTATGTTGATTAGATAACAACACAACTGAGCTCTGGAACAAATTATAATGTATCACCACTTTCATTCTTCAACAAGGTTACTTCAAGATTTAAGATGGCAAATAACTGAATCAGTTCTACAAAATAGTACGTCGTTTTCGAAAATGACCAGGCTATAAAGTAGAGCAGGTTGAGGAAAAATAACTTTGTTTGAAAGCTTAGAGTGGAGGAAGGAGAGCAGTATTGATATTTCGGGTACTAAGTAAAGTGATTGGCCGTAAACCTCGTGGCACACTTATTTTGAAAGTCCTGTGATAATCCTAGTCAAAGAGGTGAAAGCCTGAAAGGCAGCCCATGCGAAGACAATTGCAAGGTTACTTTCTTCCTCAAACATCTTCCCATGATGGGGGAAATGATACACACCTTTGATACGTCATTCAACAAGGGTTAAAGCAACGTAAAATATATATTATCCTTGGTTCAAATAACACACAATATAACAATTTACATCTACAGACCTATGTAGCAAATGCCAACTGACAAACTAAGTTTGCAGATAAATTTTGACAGTTAATTCTGTTGGGAAACAGATATAGAAAAATGAAATATATTCCATAATATATCATCTGTGATTATAACAAATTATAAGATCTCATATTTGTGTTTCTTTGAAAACGAGTTATTTCTTTATGGATCGACATGATCCCCCTCCCCCCCCCCCTATAGGTTTAAACTGCTTTATGATAAAGCACACTTTAATTTCTCCATATATGTTTCTCTATAAACTATTCATAGTGTCTCTTACGCTAACCACAATTTTGTTGAGAATATGTACCATCAACTCTGTCATAGAAATCCGTCAAAAGCTATCAGGAGTAACACCAGACCATTGTACTAAGTATTCAATGCTTCCATTCCTGGCCAACCTCCGACCAAGCAAGCGACAATCCTCCCCACAAGCTAGCCTCCCATTGGTTCCCGCGTATGACGTAATATTATCCGACAAACGTTCTACGTAATTCACAAAACGCTTTTCTATTGGTTCGCTGATAGTAGAATCCTCTGATTCGCTTGATCGCAGCCGTTTGTCGCCAGTTTTCGGACAACGCTCGGAATCACGATCAGACTGCGAAGTTAAATCCGGGCTTCCCCGCGAACCACAGCTCGGTAATAAATACTTGAACATGGACAACGACGGAAAGAGAGGGGCTTGGTAACTAGTTGGGATCTCTGACGTATCCGTCTCGCTTTGATGATTCACCTTTGAAAATTTGGAGTTGAAAATTTTGAGATCGTCTCGCAAATAGTGGTGTAATTATTTTTGTAATCGCATGCCCGTGGAGTTATGTGTTATCATGACTTGAAATTAGTGTGATCGCTTTCAAAATCTAAATTTGTGCGTTCTTAAATGCGCGCAAATAAGCGAGGGTCTGCCTAACCGTAATACTATGGCTACGCCTAATAATATGCAATATATAAGAGCATACCTCTTTTCGACTTAATGTTGATGAGTGGTCTTCAAAGTCATCAGCTTGTAGATAATTCCCGTTACTGAAACGAAAGACAGTCACTAAAGTCGCCTGTGTTTGATTTGAAGGACGCAGGTCAGTTTCGCCAGACTGTCCGCGGTTTCCAAATAACATTGCAACCTCCAAGACAGTGGCACACACTTGGCGAAATGTTGGCGGGGGGAGGGTTAAGTTCCAACATACGACAACCTTTCGTATCTGGAAATCTTAGTTGTTTCAACTTTTTTTGCCGTAAACTTCATGCTAGATATAGCTCAATTTATAGCCTACCAAAACGCTTTCATGGTTGAGAAATTATAGGTACAGCTTTGTTACACAGTTATTCAGAAATTGAGGGAGGGGGAGGTTGCTCTCCTGCCAACGCCCCCCCCCCCCAACAAATTCACAGTTTGTATCTTTTTCTACTTGCACTGTCACCCAACCAGTTCAAGACTAGTTTTATCCCACAATGACTTTCCATTAACTGCACATAAAAAAGTTTGTCACTCGTTCATTTCAGGAAATGAGATTTCAAGTATTTCACATACGTACCAGTCAATCAAGCTTGATGTCGCTTCACTTTCGCTCTTTCGCTTTGCTTCAAGAAGTAAATTCGCTTTTGTTGGAAAGGGAGCACAGCGAATGAATAATGACCAAGTTATGTTGCCATTTCCGCTGCTCTGACAACGAAATCTAGACACAACGAAAACAACATTGGCGTGTTTCTGCACGCGTTACAGGGCAAGCAGATGATGGTAAACATTAAAACTGTTACACTGTAGGAGCAGAAACCAAATTGCATTCATTGGGGCCAGTCTCGTGCCCAGAGTATGCTAGCACCTATAACCTGTGAATGGGCATACTCTGGCATTAATTCTGTACTCTGGGTACACGAGATTGTTCATTGGCCACCAAATACAAAACTACTATACATATAATGAAAAGCACATAATAATAATACATTGATAAATGCTATAGTTGGCAACTCGACTAATTAAACACTACATAATCATGACTGTACTGAATAAAACTATAATTACTTATTGGACTTACTTGCGTTTTTGTTTTTTCATAACTTCAGTGAGTTTTTCGATTCTTTCTTCCTCTGGAGTGTCTTGCAACTGTAGAGAATTGACAGAGTTTGACAAGGTTTTCCACTTTAAAAAGAATCGTTAGCAAATGACTTACGTTGCCACATTGTAAAACATTCCAGTTGTCGTTGAGAAAAAGTTCAACATCGCTGCTTTTGAAACCTCTTTTGTCGTACTTCAAATAAAGATTATACAACACCAATGCAGCGATATCTGACCTGAATCAGAAGCATATAGAGGGTATTACATGGTCCTGGCAAGATACAAATCTTATTTTCAAGTATTTTCACATGAGTGAGTAAAGTGATCGAATAAGGGCATGAGGTATGAAAGTAGAGTGAGTTAAATTTAAGAAATTTACTGATATTTTCAAACAAATAATGGGGTTTCAAACCTACCATTTTAACTGCATACGCTTGAGATATTCTTCACCGTTATTACACACAGCACACACAAAGTAGTACAATCTGAAGTTGGGGGAAAAATGTGTTAGATTGCTGAAATAAAAGGAAATATTAATGCAGAAGCAAAAATCAAAATGTAAGCGACTGTATACCATACCTATCACCCAGTAATAGAGGATAATCCAGACATTGCAGGCATGCTAATAAAGTACAAATTAGTTCTTTAAGAAATAGTATTACATAACAATGGGTTATGCTCCAAATGCAGGTTTGTGTTTATATGTACCTTCATGAAACCACTGCCGACAGTTCTGACATTCTAACATCTTGTAATACCATCTGAATTAGAAAAATAATAATAAAATCATAACATCTCTTTATACTAAATGTTCAGCTCTATCAGTTCTCAATGGCAATTAAATCTGAAAGTATTAGATATGAACTCACAATCCAGGTCCAGCACAATAGCAATACATTTCGTCAGTGTTAGATTTATGATTACCATCCCACTGTAACACATTCAGCTGAATAATTGAAACAACAATTAGACAACTTGCATGTTAGACTAATTTTTGATTTAGGCAAAAAAAAGTAAATTCCCGTAGAGAACTTATTAAAATTTAAGTAAAATTGCCAAATTTGGTTGTAAGATACAGAAAATATAGCCTTGCGAAGTTTGCATATTTTCAATTTCCGCACGTATTTAATATACAAATATACTGAAAATGTGCAAACTTCACAAGGCTATATTTTCTGTACTTTACAACATTTTGCAACCAAATTTTGCAATGTTACTAATTTCATTATGTTCTGTTTAACTGTTGCGTTTGATTCCTTTCTTTTTACATGTACTTAGATTAAAATTTAGTCTAACACTCTAACATGCAAGTTGTCCATTATATATAAGACAGCTGCTATCAAAAGTATAGAAACGTTAAGGGCAAAGGCGTGCAGCCACCTAGCTAGGCTGCTCAGAAAGTGTAAATGTGTAACACGCATACTCACATCATACGGGAAAACGGATTTCACAGTTCTTAAAGCATCAGCTACAAGAAACAAGTTTTAATAGTATAATATTAATATTGCAATTTGTATCAGTTGTAAGCAAGGTAATTAATAATTTGAGATGTTATTGCAATTTGTATCAGTTGTAAGCAAGGTAATTAATAATTTGAGATGTTTATGCAGTGGGATAATTATTTTTAATAAACTAGCTTCTGTGGCCGTTTATATTATTTTGAATCACATACCATCAGCACCAGACTTTAAAGCACCACCAGCCTAAAAAATACCATGCACACAACATTACCGTATTTATTAAATCACTTTCTATTCATCCCTATTAAATGTTTAATTGTAACTATATGCACTTTGGGGTATTGCAGACAGTTACAGTCAATTTCAGCTGACTTTTCACCGTAAGATTCCGAACTTTGTTCCGAACTTCGCAAATTCGTTGCCAAATTCAAAAGTTCATAATGAAATTCACAAACAGGTTTGTAAACAAAGCCTCTGATTGGCTATTAAATCAAACCAGCCAATCAAATGCCCAGTTTACAAACCTGTTTGTGAATTTCATTATGAACTTTTGAACTTGGCAACAAATTTGCAAAGTTCGGAACATTTGAGTGAAAAGTCAGCTGAAATTGACTGTAATATGAAGATTAATAAATATAGAATCCATTTCCAGCCAACAACTTTAGGACATATAGAAATTAAATGAAACTACTCCAAATAAAAGCATTGTGTGCTTTCAAGAACTGTGTTATATGCAGTGATATTTTCATTTTAGTTTATTAAAATCCCTGTCAGATCTGTCATGTGTCATTTGGAGTATATATGTCTTGTTTCTATCTTGTTTCATATTCAGAAAGTTAGGTTAGAGTATTTTTAGTTTAACCTTTTAAGTGGCAATGCACCCCGATGTGCCCTACTTTAGTATTTTATTTTAACGGCAGACAATTTTACTTGTCAAGTGGAGAGGCTGCCACTCAATGGGTTAATAACGAACCTTAGTGGCCTTAGAAAACACACAGGCTCTACAAAACCATTCAGAATCAATACTTTGCTCAGGAATGACTGGAATGTGACATGTTTGATGGTATCCTAGAAACATAGAGGGTAGTAAATATTCAAAATATTTTCATCCCACACAGCTTGGGTGTGTCTCACTTAGTCTATGTTTATATTGTATCGGATCAGTTTTTGTTTCGTTCGCAAAAAGTTATGGCCCAAGTGTAAACAGCTTATGCCCCCGCCCATCTATGCCGTCGTATTTTCTTCTATATATTATTAGAATAGTAAGTTGTTGTTTGCCAGATTCCATCTTGAGTCACGCATTGAACCGTAACTGCTCCGATTGGTGTTTACATCACAATGAGAGCGTTGCAAAAACCGATCCGATACACCGCACACCACTTCGAAGATCGAACCGCCGCACCACCGGTTCGTTGCAGAAATTGAGACGATAACAACATTTCATATGTAAACAGAAGCCCTATCCGGTATGTTTTTGCGTCGGACGCAATCCGATACCGATGTAAACATAGCCTTAGTCTCGCCACTAGTACTAGTAATGTATGTAAAGAAATTACCATGAAAACAGCTTGCACACACAACAATTTCATTCTGATGAGTTGATTCTGATTTGTCACACACAGAACACAAGGTTTCACCTTTGTTCCTTGCAACTACAGTGTGTAAAATTAAAAAGAAAGCCAGAATAATGGGTCATTCCAGAAAAGATCCACACTGCCCCCACAAAGGAAATTTCTTTAAGCAGTGTGTTATATACCTGTTCTAATATGCTTGAATAAAACCCAGTAAATGGAATCATCTTCAAAAGTAACTTGACATTTTGATTTTTCTATATCAATCTGACAATAAAGAAAAAGTTTCAGGTTAATTAAATACAGAGAGTGAAATAAAATTGGATTGCCATATGGCTCTGTTAGGGTGGGTATCCATGTCAAGATCCAGGGCTCGAAATAACGGCCGATCAACGATCAATGATCGGCAGGAAATTGCTTTTGATCGGCAGAGAAGCAAGATTGTCGATCATCTTGATCGGCAAAAACCATCGTCTCAAAAACATGGTTAATGTTGTTAACAGACACCATGCAATACTACGGTATTATCACAGAACATATAAACACAATGTATCCTATACCGATTGGCCAAATTTTCATTTGATCAGTAGAAAATCATGACTGCTTATCAGCATGATCGGGAACGTTGGAAACGTTATTTCGAGCTCTGATCTTGCTCATCTGATTTTCAAAACAATAAATCTGATTTTTAAAACATTGTCATGTTCCTTTTGCAATTTTGTTACCCTCCTCATGTCACTGCACTAGGTCAGGGATGGATTTACTGGGGGGTGCACCCCCCCCCTAGCCCAGGCCAGAGTTGGTGCAGGGGGGTGGTGATATACAGTAGTTTGAGTAATAACATGATGCTAGGTTATTTTCTATATGTTGCAATTTCAAAGCAATGTCGCCTGTCAGAATTTACCCCAACAAGGCCTCCTTAATGGGTTATTAACCAGACTATCGACCCATGTCTCAGGTTAAATGCAACACCTAGGCACAGATTAGATACAGAAGGTCAACTCTGCCAAAAAAGAGTAACTGCCATGCCATGATTCGTCATCGAAACGTTGTTGCCATATTCATAGCTAATGTGCTTATGAGGCATGCACGTCCTGAACATCCACCATTTTGAATATTTTCAGTGGGGGTAGATGCCTCTCATGCTGCTTGCAACGATTACCAGTGTGACCAGATGTGGTAATTTCATTACTACCGTGGTAATTTTTCGTCATTTTTGGAGGAATGTGGTAATTGGAAATTTGTGGTAATTACTACGGTAATTTCAGAACTACCGTGGTAATTGTTCGTCAATTTTGGCCGATTGTGGTAATTTGAAATTTCCAGACCTTAATTGTAGAGATTTTGGTGAAAAAACCCTTGGGAAAAAATATGGACATTTTTTTTGAAAAAATGGGAGGGAAATATGGTCACCGTGGTAATTTTAGACCGATTGTAGTAATTAATGAAACCGGATGTGGTAATTTCCCCTGAAAAAACCTGGTCACACTGATGATTACCCCAAAAATCACAGGCAAAACAAAGTCGACCTTCTGGATACGCGGATATACGCAAATTAATGGCAAATCAGTAGGGCCACGTGTGTTTTGTGTAATTTGTAAACAAATATTAAACAAATATTAGCCCACAAATTTACAAATTAAAAACCGACACATACTCTACTATATCTCACCGTTTTAACAACAGCTAAATAATAAAGACCGTCTTGCCAACATGCTAAAACCTCGTCTTCGACTGCAAACGGTAAACTCGATGCTTCGTTTAAATCACATGTACAAATTTCACTTTTTATCTCCGTTTTCACACGAGCAAAAAACTTCTTTTTACTTTTCTTTGGCCTCATGATTATATTTACCCTTAACACAACCAAAATGTGTTCATGAAAAGCTCACAAACGTAGAAAAATAAATAAAACTTTGATTACACACCATTTTAGTTTTGAAATTTTTAACTTGAATCAACCAGTTCCACGTGTTTATAGGAAACTTCATGTTAGTCGAAATATAGCGGGCGGTCCAAATTTTTTAGAGCCTCGTTTGCATGGAGCTTTAATAAATGTTACACACACGAAAACGAGGCTCTATAGCCAAAATGACGTACTTTCCAGAAGGGTGGATTATTGTCTGGCTTAGGTGCTGTTTATATGATCTTGGGTACTAGGGACACCCTACCCCCCCTGGGAGGGTTTATATGAAAGTCTTCAACTCATCTTGTAGGATCACCCTGGTGGTAGGAACACCCAACAGGTTTACGAAACAGGGTTACCCTTGTAGAAAGGAACAACTTTTGTCCATGTAAACAGTTTGTCTCTGCCTCCATGGTTAACTTTTCATTCCCAGGCCTTCAAACAAATAACTGCATGTTTGAGGATAAGAGTGGAAACAGTGCCTGGGCTATAAAAGTTTCTCATATAAATGTGCGGTAAAGTTGTCTCCAGGGGGTAGGGTGTCTCTAGTGTCTGAAAATCAATACAAAGACACAAAATGTGTTCAATGGTCCCATTTTATTCCTTTACAGCATATTTTCTTAGAGCAAAATGTGTCAACTTCTTGCGCTGTTTCAAGGTGACCAACGAAGCCTCCCTCTTGCTCAAGGCTTTCCTCATGGCTCGCGTCTTCTTTGGTCGTAAATCCAATGGCTTGTATTTCTTGGTCTTGTAGAACTTTCTCAGGTTTTCTCTCTGGGTTTGAGAGATAACCGTCAAGACTCTTGCAATAGACTTTCTCACAAGCTTTCTGAAGTGAAAAAAAAATATATGGAATTAAGTTCACCAAATTTACATCCAACACTTTCTTTGCCCATGAAAAATATTATCTACCTTCGCTGAAACCCCCACATTTGAGAGATATATTTTCAGGTAGTTTAGACACAAGCCACGACAGCTTATTGTAGAATACTACCTACACTGGACTACCACGTTTGATCTATCTTTTTCAGGTAGTTTAGACACAAGCCACGACAGCTTATTGTAGAATACTACCTACACTGGAGTACACTCAATTGCATAGACTCACATTTTCGCCAGCTTTGAGGCAGCTCCACCAGTTACTTTAGCTACTCTTAACGACGATAACTCATTTCGTAATTCGTCAAGCTGCTTAACAAGCTCTTCCTTCTTCTTGCCTCGTAATTCGTGAGCCTTTAACTTCGTCTTGACAAATTTGTGAAGAAATATGCATGTCATTATTTAGCACAATGAAATGTGTTCACATTATGCGTGATCAAAAACTTTTCAGAAGATGTAGAAATATAATAGATAAACTTTTCGTCATCCTAAGATGATTGTCACAAAACCTCTCAATAGGAGGCATATATCAAGGGGTCATGCCCATAAAAAAATCTTGCATATGGCAGACTGGTTGGGTTTCGATAAAAACAATTTGATGTTTTGTATGGCAAATTGAAAATGGACATGGCCCCCTAAATGGAATGGCCCTTGGTATGTAAGGGCACGCGAGGCTCTCATGATTGTCATATGAGGGTTTAACCAGCAAACACGTTTAACTAGAAGTACACCGACTAACTAGCTAAGCCATTTATACTATACTGCTTGTGCATTTTATAGTTTATATATTGCCAAATTTTAATTTTCAAGACAACTAGTGGGTTAACCCAGCTGAAGGCTCATTGAAATATAGCAGTACACGACTGCCTGGCAATGATACAATACATATTTTCGTAAAAAAAATAAATTTATTACACTGTAGTTCATCGTGCACTTATATTTTGGAGGCCTAGAAACCTAATCCCCCTGCGTATATTTCTTTGGAAATAGCGTCAAATGATTGCAAAAGTATTAGATATTTACAAAAGCTTCGTGAACTATGGCGAAACTCTCATATAAAGAAGAAAAACTGGAAGATTACAAGGGATTCTAAATACAATATTCTCACCATATTTTCGATGTTTGTTTCAAAGAGAAAAGATCGAGCTACGCGCGCGCGGGATATTGGGTAATGTGCGCAAACGCTGACCAAGACTTTTGAGTGTACTGTAGGCTCATAATCAAATATAAATTAACATATAATTTGAATTATTTATAATAAATTTACATTCAGATGACTGATCTCGTCATATACTGGACTGCGCAATCTAGTTTACGAAGCTAAACCACAGATGAGGTAGGTACAGATGTGAATCTTCCGTCAAATTGCTGATTGTTTTGTGTCACACGGAATTCTCACTTCCGGCGAGCGCTGGCAAGTGTCGTTCTGAAATTTAATAAGGAAAGAGATAGGAAAACGCCGTTCGAAAGACGAAAAATTGTTTTTTTTAAAAATCTACGCTACCGACGGCTATTTTTGGAATTAATTCTTCAAGAGTATCGGTAAGCGATCACTTTTATTGATTTCTTTTTATTAAAAGTGTTAACATAACATTTTATTTAGCCAAAGTTTGTTTTTTTCCCTATCTATTCCTTATTAAAATCGTGAAATACACTTGCTGGGAATTTCAGATGCTCATGTATAATAACAAAACAGCGAATGATATAAATTCCTCAAAACATAACTCTGGCATAAAAAGAACATGAATACTTCTATAATATGTATAGTTTTATTTCTCTGCATTATCAAAATTTAATAAAATAGTGAATTAATACAATTTTAAAGTTTATTTAATCGGTGTGACATAATTTGCCGTGAGATTCACATCTGTATTTACCTCATCTGTGGCTAGACCATAGAAATAATAGCTATGATAATAGATATCTATTATTTCTATGTCTCTTAAAGATGAGGTCAAGTTTGTTCTGCACATTTTCTGAATTGAAACTCTAATCTATTATCTATATTCACTGTTAGATATTAACTAAGTGCATTATATTTTATGAACATAGTGTTTTCAAAATGTAAACAAACTGCATATCCGCTGAAGGAACTTGACTGCCAGCCTCTTTATATGACTATCTGCTTCAATGGTGGACCTGCATCCAAATTTTCACGGATGTCTATGTGGCAATTTGGCTTTGGTTTTGCAGCTTCTAAATCTCATTACATTTCGCCTGCATAGCAGAAATATTCCATGATTTCCACCATTTCAACAACAAGACACAGGCTTTTCAATTCTTTGCAGGAACTATCCGCCATGAAGAGTTGAAATAAACACAACTTTATCATTTTCTTCAAGAATATATTCTGTTTCTCCCTGGAAAAATAACCAAATTGTCAACAGAATAGCATTCTCAGATTCATACAAAATTCAAAAACCTTCACATTCAACTATGAAACTCTGCAGTACCATTAATTCCCAGTCAGAGTCATTGATAAGCACCAATATGCCAGGACGACTGAAAAAATAACATTATTTTTTTCATGTAAATGAATCATTAAATCAAATATTTTTTTAAGAAACATGCCCTCACTGACTCACACAGATTCGCCTTGTATAAACAGCTCTGGTCGTTCTTGGAGTAAATTATCTTTTATCCAGAATAAAAATTTCCTAATTGTCCCTAAAGAAAGATCAGTTCAATGTAAGTAACTAAACTTCTACTAAATTTTATAATAGCAACAGTTTATACAAAGCACAAAACTTCACATTAATCTTACAAGGCTTGTCCGTTTCTTGTAATACAACATTATGTTTCTTCACTTTTCCAAACAACAGTTCAGCACCACCACTATTCAAAATTTTAAAGAAATTATTTAAATGTCTCGTTGTTTTTGCGAGAAAGTATCAAATAAACATGTACCTGAATTCAAGTGAAATTGTCAAGCCAGCCGCCATATTGAAAAGGAAAAATATTCGGCACACGCACCAATCCACGCGATAAACACGCGACATTTTACCCCTATGATTTTACCCCAGGATTACCCTGTGAGCAGAGCAGATTACGTTAAAAAAGTATAAGGGTCTGCGCGCATAATGAAATAAGTCAGTTCGTATCCAAATGTAGTACAAATGACGCGTATTAGTTGGAATTATTTTTTAATATAAATTTATTTTGATTTATACACTTCTAGTAGGTATCACAAGATTATTAATATTTAAAATCACAAGTATAGACAGGGTGTCCCAAAAAAACGCAAAACCATTGAAATAACGTATTGTTAAAATTTGAATGCCCTAGCACTAAGCTGAACGCAAAGATGCGTAAAATATTGACAAGGGTGCATATATTAAATATTGACTTATTAAGAAATTAAAACATCTTTGTATAAAAGCGCACGATTTTCTGCTCTTGGGAATTTAAAACAGCTTCTTAAACGGTTTCTTTAATCTTTATCGATAAAATTTACTTATGTCAAGCTTTGATGCACGTGTAGGTTCAGCAGAGTACCGAGGCATTCAAATTCTAACAATACGTTATTTCAATAGTTTTCGGGGGTTTTTGGGACACCTTGTATATTAGGAAATCATAAAAAATATTTCGCGTTATACATAGCGACCTGAAATATCAAAAAATGTTCCAAGGTCTAATCGTCTAAGTACTATACTACCATTTAAAACACGAGTAGGAGTGTTTTATCAGATATAAAACGCGAGGCGCAGCCGAGCGTTTTATGTCTGATAAAACACGACAACGAGTGTTTTGAATAGCTTAAAATACGACTACAAAAGAATGCTAATTAGGATGAACCATTATATAATCATACTAATTAGGATAAACAATTATATAATGCCTCATGCTTTATCAGATATAAAGTCACTCCACGTGACATACTATGGCTGACATGATTTGCCACAAGGTTTATGAATTATTAATATATTTTAATTACATTTAATAAGGTAGTAATCAGCTCTATATTCTACTTGAATAAAAAATTTAGATTACTGATTTCGAAAAATATCACAATTTGGATAATAATGAAGACCCGGCATCAAACGTAATTCTCGGAAATGTCTGCTCTTACAAGCCCACAAAAATTCCTACACGAATCATTCTTCTTTTTCCAGGATCTTCTCAGAACGCAAACACAACAAAAACCAAATAATTGCTGAGATGGCAAAAATCATACGAGTTACTCCCAGCAGAGGCAAGGGAACGACTAAAGCAAAGCCAAAAGAAAATATATTTAATAGTGACATGGTTTGCTAGAGACATGGTCTACTGGAGACATGGTCTACTAGAGACATGGTCTGCTAGAGACATATAGCATCCCTGTGATGGATTAAAGCATAAACTGGGTCAATCCCAAGTTACAAGTGATGTTTTATAGTGTTAAGCCTCGTTTATACTATCAAAGTTTCTGTGATCACAGTAAGAATTTTGCATAGATAAGTTCTAAGTTTTGAAGAATTTGTAAGAAATATTTAAGGACACACCGAATCAGTTCCCTCAAACATTTCTTTCAAATCCTTCAAAATCTAGAATTTACTTTACTGAAAAATTCCTACTGTGATCACAGAAACTTTGATAGTGTATACCAGCGTTTAAGAAAGCGATACATACCTTCAATATGTTTCTGATGCAAGCTTAGTTGGTAATCAACCACCAGAAACACAACACACCGAATCAATTCCAAATGTGGTGCGTACCATCTGAAAAGAGAACGGGTAAACAAGTTAAATAACCTGAATCGTTAAGACACTGACAAAGAATGTTTAGGATTGATAGAATGTAACTATCCTTACGCAGGGACGTCGTGAAGCCATCAACATTGGGGGGTCGGGGGGTTTTGACCAACATTTCCTAGGATTTTGACGAAGTCGTACAAATTTTTCCTGAAAATGTTGTGGACGGGGGGAGGTCAAAAAATGACTAACATAAGCATAGTCAAAAAAAATTTTCCGGACTAACATAAGCATATTCAAAATTTCTCGACCAAGATAAGCAAGGCTTCCAATTTTTCACCGCAAACATAACAAAAGCTTTAAAATTGTTAAAATTGCCAACCATTTCATAACTTTGACCGACTTCGACCATCTTTTATCCCAAACTTTGACCAAATTTTTCCGAGTTTTACCTTCAATTTTAAGCAAATATCAGTTCCATTTTGACCAACTTTGACCAACGTTTGAATTATTGGGGGGGGGGGTGTCACACCCCCACACACACACCCCTATAGCGACGTCCCTGTCCTTACGTCAAGTTCTCCTTGTAATTTTTCAGGTAGTTGCATTCCTACCAATCCCAAGCTTTCTTATTATTGCCACTCCCTACACTGGCACAGACTGTTCAAGACATTGACTACACCGACTTACTTGTTATATCGTTCAAGACACCGACTTACTTGTTATCCATGAGCAAGCCAAAACATGTCCCAGACGCAAAGAGGAAAAGTACCACACCCAAAACGTTTCCTTCTGTAAGGGTCTAGAATTAAAGAAAATTCGTTCATTAATAATAAACAGCTCAATTAATGCAATACTCATATACCTGCATGACCTCGTTCTACATTTACTTTTTGCGCTTAGAGCTCAAGATTTTGCAGTTTTGAAATTTGACTTTAACAGGACAAACGTAATTGAATTAGCTGTATGCGACAATTAATACAAAAGATAAACTTCGTCAGCACGACAATCATGAATAAAACACTGAACTAAACTTCAAAAAGAGGAAAGTAATCCAAAATGTTCAGTAAATTCAACTAATAAATAAACATTTGTATAAGGTACAGTACCAAACGCTTCACGAACAATTCTTGAAAAACTATCGAGGTGAGAATAGTGTGTGTAATAACATAAATATTGCCCCAAAGTGGCAAACCTTTGTCATACTTCTCAACTGGGTATTCAACCTGAAATAGAAATTACTTTGTGCTATATACATCATGTACAGATGACCTCTGCAGAAAATATCGACATGCAGTCAAAGTTAAATATGACATAATCAGGTGTAAGAAGAAGCGAAGATATTTTGTTAAACATTTCCCAGCACTGTTCACACATAAGTTATGGGAGAATCTTAAGAAATCATTATACCATACTTCCTTATCTATCGTTTGAGATTATGAAGTGTTGTTCATTGGCAAAATTTGGCACAATGTACGGTCAAATGTTCCATTGTTTTTACACACTTTTGAGGAACATTTGAAAAAGGCAAATCCAGAAGAAGTTCGACAAACATTAGTCAACCTGAGGAATATCAGCAGGATCACCAAGTCGAGGTTTGCCAGGAGACCATCCAGGACCTTTTATCAACACATAAATCTAGGGAGACATAAAACGTAAAGCAAAGCAGAAGTATGAAATAACTAGAGGCCAGATGATAAACGAGGTCAACATTATACCTTGTTTTTAAATCCTTCTGTTGTCCAAAATGTTTTTGCAATGTGAACAAAATGACATATCTAAATATACAGTTGCATGTATAGTAATCTATGATAGGTATATGGTCTGGTGTTGTTTTGCATGGTGTGGTATGGTGTGGTAGAGTATGGTGTGGTATGGTATGTTGTGGTATGGTATGATATGGTGAATTATGGTGTGGCATGGTGAAGTATGGTATGGTGTCAGGTGGTGTGGTACAGTGGAGTACATGTATGGTATGGTGAAGTATGGTATGGTGTGATAAGGTATGGTTTGGTTTTTATGGGATGGGATGGTACTTGCTATGATAAAGTCTGGTGTAGTAAGCAGTGACATAATGGTATAGCATGTTCTATGATGTTATGGTATAGAATAATATGGTAACTTTTAATTCCTCTCTCACCTGTACCCAAATAGGATTCCAAGAATTGATTGGATGAGTCAAACCATACACCACTTTTTCGTCAGTTTCATCTTGAAAAGTTCCTGTCATAACATTTTGTAAATATAATTTAGGACTCTTTGCATGCTTATTGGTCAAGCAACCCATGCTTTTCAGATGTACACAGAAACAAGAAGAAAACAATATCACACAATGTAAGATTGCTCACCAAACATACGGTCAAATATGATCAGCGTTCCACCTAAAATGATTATTATTAATAATGATTTTTCATAAGTTTGGCTTCAATTCAGTCAAGGCAATTATGATGAAATTATTGGCGAAGGCCCTTTGTCCAGTAGTTATTTAAGCCGAACACATTTACAGCAATAATCTTTCTCACATATTTAAATTTTCATTTATTAAAACTTTACTTAAAACGTCCTCATGGCAGTTCAAACCATGCATGGTAGCTTTTATTATACTAACCGTAATTCTTATCAATGCAGTACGGGTTTCGTCCTAAAATAAAATGTTGAAAACCGATTGTTTTATAAAACACAATTCAATATATAAACATATTTAAGGCTGTGGTTTAAGATGTTGTCATAACCTACCATGGTGAACTCTGTGATGGCTGGGAGCATTCAGAATGTATTCCAGTGGACCAAGTGATTTCACTAACTATATATAACAAGGATACATGGACAAATTACATTATTTTATATTTCAGTATTGAAGACAACAAATCATGCATGAATTCCTTATACCTCTGTATGAATCCAGAACTGATACAGCAAGTTGAACTGGACATGAACAAAATACGCTGAAGGTGGAATGAACAATGCTGAGGGAAGGTACACAAGCTGAAAGGAAGGAAAATGGTTTCAGTCAGTCAATGGATCTCATGTCTGAGTGTCAGTTATTCAGTGATTGAGTCAGTTGGTCTGAGTTAGGTAGGAGGGTGGTAAGCTATAATCAACCAGAATCATTACCATGCTGAAGTGTCGTTGTACAACTGATTGTCTCAATGCTGTTGTAAGGTTGTAGTCTTCAGCGCTGTGGTGAACTTGATGGGTTGCCCATATAAAGTTGATCTCTGAAATGTAAGTGTGGACTCATTAGGAAGAGTGCTCTGTAAAATGAATAGTGGATGTGCTTTCCACAAAACCACTAAATTTTATATCAATATCACCACCTTAGAATGGGTTTTAATTGCATGACACTTGCCTATTAATAGCATAATGTCATCTAGTGACGTCACAATCCAATGATCAGAATATTCCGTCTTTTTATTGTTTTAAAAATCTCACCGATTTAATCCTGTCATAATGGATGACTTAACTGGCATAATTGTATGACAAGGCTATAATTATAATGTACAAAGAATATCTATATCTGGAAAGAAGATTATCACACGTTGAAATTGTAAAAACTACCGTGAGCTGCTCTATGAAACCAGTAATATAGAAAATCGATGGTTAAAAATGCAATAAACCAAGTCCATGGTGAGTTCCAGGGTAAGTCAACCAATCTGTAGTTTGTGTAGATCCAGGAATTTGTCATCAGTTCAAGAGATATAATCAAAAACCTAAATGGTATAATAGAAATGCAATACACCACCCATGACAAAATCTCTGGTCTGTCTGTGTTTATAAATAACACTTCACTCACTTGGATAGTTGTAGAAATATCCCAGCAGTAAGAGAACTCAAGCCATCATTAATTCGGAACGTCTTAACACCTTTTAACCAGCAAATGAGAAACTCTAGCAATATCGCGCCATTGAAAAATGGAATGGCCTGCATACAGAGAAAGCAAGGGTAGTATTGGTCCAGTGTTACTACACAAGGAAACTAACTTTATTTATACCAAATGGCTCTATCACTTCTAAACTGTTCTCCCTAGAGGTCCAGTAAGGGACATCTAGTATTGCACATATTTAGTACTGGAGTACCTGAAGAAAGTTTGTGATGTTTGGTACTAGAGTACGTAGGCTCGATTACCAGGCGGCATTCAGGACAGCTGATAATCAAGCCTAGTACTAGCATCAATCTGGTAACATTCTTCCTACATGCTAATGAGGGAAAATTATAGACATTGACGTTAATATAATGAGCTCAATTTGCATCACACATCATAATGCAATAATTGAACATAACAACCAAACGTTCGATATAATATCTAGCCGCCATACAGGCTATATAATATCATGCAACCAAGATATTTGATGCTTTCTATATGGTTACTATTAAATTTTAGGTGTTAAGTCAGGGACATATATGCAGATTATGTTGTCACATAATAGTTATTGCACAATATTTATTGTAAATCAATTGTCCAGACAAAAATTACATATAGTACCACCAGGAAAATCTCCACAAAATACCCAAAATTTTGTCCAATACATACTAACAATCTAACCCTAGCAATTATGCTAAGCTAAATACTCAAGCAAAACACGCTCTAGCTACAAATAGCGCAGAAAACAGCCCAACAGCAAATTTAATTAAACAGGATTAAAGCTTCCAAACCTCGTTCAAGTAATCGGGCACATCTTCCAACTTTTCAAACGAAGTTTCGTTCGGTGTTACCGCGTAAAATAATCTACGAACGCCTAAAGTAAAGCTTACGTTTCCAAAATAATTCATAGTTCTTAAAAACACACAAATAATCAAATGATTAATTATATGAATTCCACTTATGCATAGTTAATATAATTAACTATGACTTTATATGGCAGGGCAAAATTGAAATTCGATAGGTGGTTAATATTGTTACATAATTTCCGGAAAGTAACTAGGCCCGCTTGAAGGGTTGACCTTGAAAATCCATGGGGGAGGGGTGGTTATAGACATTTGTCATTTTCCAGGGGCATCTGGCAATGAAATTATAGAAATTCCTAGGAAATTCCAAGGAAGGGACAAGCGCCTTCACCTCTGATTCTCGCTACAGACTCAGTGGCGGAAATCTTGGTGGGGCGGGGGCGGCCGCCCCCTCCCTCCACCTTCACGGA
The DNA here is from genome assembly GCA_902702795.2 of Paramuricea clavata. Lineage (NCBI taxonomy): Eukaryota > Metazoa > Cnidaria > Anthozoa > Malacalcyonacea > Plexauridae > Paramuricea > Paramuricea clavata. Next base: position 17,952 of record CACRXK020001412.1, on the reverse strand, counting down.
AAATTGACGAATTTTCGGAAATTTTGACCTAAAAGAGGGCTAAAAACAGTCTTTACGAGTGCAAATGGGGGGGGGGGTATGTCGGAAATTTGAAAGTTTTGTCGGAAATTTAGAAGGCTTTGCCCCCCCCCGCCCACCGGAAAAAGTGAATTTCCGCCACTGTGTAACAGACTCATGTGAAAAGAGTCAGTAACGCTCTGTCGAAAGCCGTGGGTTTTCTCCGGGTGCTCCGGTTTCCTCCCGGCAGGCCAAGCTGCGAATCAATAACACAAAAACACGATATATACACGGTAAATAAGAAAAGATTTAATATCTTAAACCTAAAATACACAGTCTATTAAAAATACTCTCACTATCATGCAACTATAGTTCAATGGCACCATATAGAGAAACAATTACAATTGTATTTGCACCAACGTCTATAGACTATACTATATGGTGTAATCTAATACTGGTTATTTTTATTTTACATGAAGTTTGTACTAGCATAGGTTTGGCACAACTCCTCAAATGCTAGAAAGAAAGAAAAAAGACATATTTTAGAGGAAAGTCTGTATATATTTTCAGGATGGATCATAAAATATTATCCATGGCTAAATTAATAAATTCAATCAATGGTTAGTGTTGGTGTTTTTAATCATTTTCGGGTAGTTCAGACACCAGCCATAGTAGTATTCCACCCACACCAGACCCCACATTTGAAATACAACTACATGTGAACAAATAAAAACTGCATAAATATGAAATAACTTCACAACGAGAAAAAAACAAAGGTTAACGGTTCAGACACACTTTTGTCTAACCTTGCCGACTTCGTGTCAAGCCCAGTGGTCAAACCCTGCCACAATGAACCATATATGACAGCAATGGAGCGACCAATCTTTCTAGCTAGACCGCCGCTCAACCCATTTTTTGTCAAGTGCACCTATCAGCCTTAACATTAGCATGTAGGCACTGTTAGTAGCATGGTGACGAAAATGATTACACAGAAATTCAACAAAAGCGAGGAAGTTTATAACAACAGTATATATTAAGAAATATGGAAAGCATAAATATTTACATAAAGAAATGACTCAAACATTTATCATAATATCATATACCAAACATATATAACGTGGAACAACATGTTTAAAAAAACAGTGGTAATTACATAAATTACTAGTACATGGTGAGTAATAACATTGAAACAAACTTGAAACTTACAGCTGGTAGAAGCATGATTGTTTCAGGACCTGTAAATCATTGTTATTGCAAAAACAACATACATGCATGCATATGCAATTCAAATATACACAGTAATAAAATAAATATACGACTGCTGAAAATTATGTAGACGAACACAGTATCATAAATACAAGTATCGATAACGTAAAACCCCCTGAAAAAGTCCTGCAAATCAATGGTATTATACACAATATTTATACACACAGATTTCAATATTAAAATAAAACGTATATTATTTGGTGAATCATCAATGTGAAATAACTCATGCAAAAAAGCTACTTAGCAAATTAAACCATTGAAACAAATTTGAAACTTACAGATGATTGATGTATGGTGATTTTCAGTACCTGTAAATCTGGTATGGCAAAACACAACATACATGCATGCACAATTCAAATATATTCTTGTACACTTATTAATAGATTCATAAAATCATAATTATAACATGAATTCATTAGAAGATGGTATAGTAAAACTGTTTAAGACCAAATATACAAGTAGAAAAAGCAAGTTCAACACGCAGTGCTATACTAACAGCTGGTACTTACGAATCTCTCAGTCATAAATGAACCTAAATCCTGTAATCAATGTTATCAGAAAACAACGTGGAACAAACGATATGTAAATTTTTGTCAACATTTATCAAAATTCTAACACCTCAAACATGGAAACATGAAAACAATAGTAAAAGCAAATTTATAACAAATATGGACAAAACATTGTCATAAGTCATAATAATGTACAATTTATGCAGTTAATACTGAAAAAATAAACAAGTATTATTGAAGACAAACACATATGTGAACTGACTGAATATAACGCATTATATAGAATTAATTATATAACATGAATATTACATGAATTATATTACATGAATTATATAGAATGAATATATAAAATAATAAATAAAATGCATAGATATATAAGATAACACAAGTCACCATCAGAATGATAATAAATATGGATAAACAACGTTAAAAGAAATTACGATATATAATGTACACGCAGCAAATACTGAAATATGGAAAATGCTAACAAGTAATATTGAAGATATAGACTGTTTTCATAGATTAAGATATAAATATATGCGTAGATTGAGTGAAGAATATAATGAAGATGAGAGATATATAAACAAGGAGCAGAAATGAGTGAAAAATCCCAGGTGAACATTGAATAATACATAATTTACCAACACATATAAATCTACGAAATCAATAGTCACAAAATAAAACCGTTATCATATGTTGTCTTCTCTCGGTGTACTATACTAAAATTTGGACTTGTTGTTTAGAACTAGACGTACATTAAATCGTTGACTTCATGTTTGTGCCGTTATTTACGAAGACGAAAGCAACTTGTGACGTACAGTATAGAAAGTTGTCATTTGCCTCGCTAAAAGTACAGTGTGGCTTCCAAAGCAACTGGCATTGCTAACTTACATGCAAGAACACCAGTTCAACTCCCAATATCTCAATACCTTTGAGCATCACCAATCAGCATTCACCTCTCAGAATTAAACCTCTTTAAAACCTCCAAATTTCTGTGTTTAACTTGCACGCAATTGCCAAAAAACTAGTAATAAACAATGACGTAATAGTTACTTACCTATGACATCATCGCTGCTGAGGTTGACCTTGAGGGGGACCAGGTTGTTGGCCAGGTTGCGGCTGTTGCCCGGGTTGTTGTCCTGGCTGTGGTTGACCAGGCTGGCCGTACGGGTAGCAGTAACCTTGTTGGCGGTAATATTCCATCCACTGAGCTGTGTAGTCAGGTTGTCCACCTGGAGGAAGAGGAGGGATTAAAAATCAACAACCTCATGTCAAATAATAGCGATGCTTAATGCTATTAAGCGTATATATATTTCGCGAAACGAGTTTGGAGTGAGCTTTTGTTGTTGTTGTTGTTGCTGCTGTTGTAGTTCTTGTCATTGTAGTTGTTGTTGCTGCTGTAATAGTGGTTGTTGCTGCTGTAATAGTAGTTGTTGCTGCTGTAATAGTAGTTGTTGCTGCTGTTGTAGTTCTTGTCATTGTAGTTGTTGTTGTTGTTGCTGCTGTAATAGTGGTTGTTGCTGCTGTAATAGTAGTTGTTGCTGCTGTAATAGTAGTTGTTGCTGCTGTAATAGTAGTTGTTGCTGCTGTAATAGTAGTTGTTGCTGCTGTAATAGTAGTTGTTGCTGCTGTAATAGTAGTTGTTGCTGCTGCAGTAGTAGCAGTAGTTGTTGTTGTTGTTGTAGTTCTTGTTCTTGTTGCAGTAGTAGTTCTTGTTCTTGTTGCAGTAGTAGTAGTAGTTCTTGTTCTTGTTGCAGTAGTAGTAGTAGTTGTTGTTCTTGTTCTTGTTGCAGTAGTAGTAGTAGTTGTTGTTCTTGTTCTTGTTGCAGTAGTAGTAGTAGTTGTTATTCTTGTTCTTGTTGCAGTAGTAGTAGTAGTTGTTATTCTTGTTCTTGTTGCAGTAGTAGTTGTTGTTATTCTTGTTCTTGTTGCAGTAGTAGTAGTTCTTGTTGCAGTAGTAGTAGTTCTTGTTGCAGTAGTAGTAGTTCTTGTTGCAGTAGTAGTAGTTCTTGTTGCAGTAGTAGTAGTTCTTGTTGCAGGAGTAGTAGTTCTTGTTGCAGGAGTAGTAGTTCTTGTTGCAGGAGTAGTAGTTCTTGTTGCAGGAGTAGTAGTTCTTGTTGCAGTAGTAGTAGTTCTTGTTGCAGGAGTAGTAGTTCTTGTTGCAGGAGTAGTAGTTCTTGTTGCAGGAGTAGTAGTTCTTGTTGCAGGAGTAGTAGTTCTTGTTGCAGGAGTAGTAGTTCTTGTTGCAGGAGTAGTAGTTCTTGTTGCAGGAGTAGTAGTTCTTGTTGCAGGAGTAGTAGTTCTTGTTGCAGGAGTAGTAGTTCTTGTTGCAGGAGTAGTAGTTCTTGTTGCAGTAGTAGTAGTAGTTGGTGTTGTTGTTGTTGTTGTTGTAGTTGTTGTTGTTGTTGTAGTAGTAGTAGTAGTTGTTGTTGTTCGGTGGTGTTGTTGTTGACTGAGCGTGGTCGTAGTGTAGTTATAATTGTTGTTGTTCACGTTATTTGCAGTATACCAACGTTGTTATTCTTGTACATATTGTTGTTTGAATTACTCTTCTTGTTGTTGTTGTTGTTGTCTTCCTCACCTTGAGCCGCGTTTCCAGCAGCAGGTTGTCCAGCGGCTGCAGCTTGTTGTTGATACAATTGTTGATAATACATCGCCCAGGCTGCGCTGTAGTCTGGCTGGCCTTGAGCGCCCGCAGTTGGCCCAGCCCCAGACGTGGGTGCTCCTGATGTGGCTGGGTTTTGACCTCCTTGTTCACCTGGAGGGCCCTGCAACAATAAACGATACGCGGTGAGCTCTCTATATATTTGTTATATAGTTAGTATCAGAGTTGGTCAAAACCGTATCACGTGCCGGTCCACAAAACGTCATGTTCACTGCATGCTTTGCCGAGGAGGAAACATTTATTGACCGGTCAACAACAGAATGGGTGCAATGCGCATGCACATCAACCATGAAGTTCATTTTTTAAACTTTTTATTAAACATTTACGGCGTTCCAATTATCTAGTTTTGGTTTCAAATTTACTTTGACACTTATATACCATATAACAAAACACTTATTTACTGAGACCTCGGGAAAGCAGTGTGTTTTGTGGCCCCTCGACCGGCGGTCTCGGGTCCACAAAACACACTGTTTCCCTCGGTCTCAGTAAATAAGTGATACTATAAATATATATCTGATTTGGTGTAGATGCGTATCAAGCCTATACTCAGAAAAGTTCTGATCCCTAACCGGAATCTCTTTCAATCGGCAGTTGCCCTGCTAAAACTTACACCCTGTTGTTGTTGTCCATAATTATTTTGTGGTTGTCCATACGGATTCTGATGTTGTTGTTGCTGGCCATATTGTTGTTGATAAGGATAGCCTTGCCAACCTTGTTGTTGATTCTGTTGTTGTTGTTGTTGATTTTGTTGGTAACCTCCTTGATGATAATCACTACAGAAAAGAATCGTTTCTTGTTTTACTGTGGTGTGATAATTTTAAGCTTTCTAATGAACCTTGCTAGCAATAATAAATACTGCAACATGCTTTAACTGGTTCTCAGATATTTCACATACTTTTGTCCATGATTTTGTTGACCAAATGGACCGCCCTAAAAGATACAGTTGAATAATAATGGCACTGTTGGCATATTAAATTTAATTGCAAAATCTTATACCCAGTCCTCTAGTATAAACACCACCTAACCATTCTCGTACCCAGAGCCCTTCTTACGCGCGGTGCGATGAGGGGCTCTGGTCAAATCCATATTCCGAACTGGCATCTGATTGGCTAGTTCTAACACCGGACATTGTTTTCTTACCATGTTTTTATGGTATCCGGTTATGGATTTGGCCAGAGCCCCTCGTCGCACCGCGCGTAAGAAGGGCTCTGGGTACGAGAATGCCACCTAACATGTAGTTCACTTACACTATCCCCAGTTTTCTCTCGGATCATATTCTGTGCTTGTTGAATTTGCTGATCAGTACCTGGGAAAATATTTATTATTTAATGTTTATATAAAAACTGTCAGACATTTACAGTTGCTTTCAAAACACTCAACACAAACCTCGAATGGTGAATAATCGTGTTGGTCCATTTTCTGGGATACTTCTGTTCAGTTCGACATGAGCTCCGGAGGCTTGGTTGATCTGACGAATTGTTTCCCCACCTTTTCCAATGACCAATCCACATTTGGCAGCCGGAACGGGAAAATCAACCTTTCTAACTCCAGGACCACTGGGTATTTGAGGCCCACCCCTTGAACCACTTGACCTCTGTCGCGACTGTATATGGAGAGAAATACCTCGAGTCAGTTTACCGCCATTTTGTTGAAACCTAAACTAACTTTATTTATACTGGATAGCTCTATCAGTTCTAAACTGTTCTTCCTAAAGGTCCAGTAAGGATCATCTCTTATTGATCCAGTGTTACTACAGGAGGAAACCTAAACTAAACTAACTTTATTTATACTGGATAGCTCTATCAATTCTAAACTGTTCTTCCCAGAGGTCCAATGAGGATCATCTCTTATTGATCCAGTGTTACTACAGGAGGAAAGTCAGGAAACCTAAACTAAACTAACTTTATTTATACTTGATAGCTCTATCTATCAGTTCTAAACTGTTCTTAATGAGATCATCTCTTATTGACCCAGTGTTACTACAGGAGGAAACCTAAACTAAACTAACTTTATTTATACTGGATAGCTCTATCAGTTCTAAGCTGTTCTTCTTAGAGGTCCAGTAAGGATCGTCTGGTACAGGAGGAAACGGAGTACCAGGAAAAAATGTGCAGTATTCGGTAGAGTCAAACTGGAAGCACTCTTCTCACACGCGCTGGATGAGGTAAAATTTCGAGTTTTCAATACAATGTAATATGTAAAATGTATGGAGCTGTTTTGGCAAGCAGTTACAATACATGAACAGCCTGCGGGACCAATTCCATTTAATTTTGGAAAATTCCCAAAGTTATCCAGCATTTATTGAGCTGGTAACACTGACATAAATTTTCCAATTTCTTATAAAAAACACACACACAAAAGGCCAACATTACTTGTTCAACTATTTCATTGATCATTTGTGTTGCTCTTTGAACTTGTTCAGGAGGTCCTTGTACCATCGCTATTCTTGTTGGCGAGTTGACGTCATCTAAATAACAGAATTTAACCATCATAATGTACCATAATGCTCTGTACTAATTAAGTGTGGTGTCATGTTTACCACGCTTGTCTTAGACTTTCACCTCTTCTTGGATAAGGACGTTAAATTCGTAGGTACCCAGGGTGCGATAATTCGCGTACCAACGTACCGGAGGTACGCCAAATTTATGGTCTGGTACTTCTTTGTTTTTAGCCAAATACCACGTAGGTACGCGGAAATTTACTATTCGCGTACTTACATTTTCCTTCTAGCAATAACTAGCCAACCTGCCTCCACTGTATGTAGCTGAGGTCAGACAGTTAGCACCCTCGGTAAATCCACTGTAAATGAGCGATGGCATTCGAGTCACAACGTCGACGCTTTGAGAACTGTTATATTATGTTGTACAAATACCATAATTAAAGATTCATTTGTACAAAATTGCCATACATTTTTTGCTTTTGGACCAGTATTAAAACTATATGTAGGTATAAAAACGCATGACTCGGAAGTAGTCTTAGGTACGTCTTGACTCTTAAGTTTGTACCAGATCAGGTACGCGGCAAAAGTTATCGGAGTACCAGTCAGGTACGGCCAAAAATATTGAATTATCGCACCCTGGTACCTCGGACGGTTGTTGCGTAGTATTTTTTTTTAAAAAGACTTATCAATCAATCAATCATTTACGTGTGGAAAATTTTACCAGGTTTGAATTGAATCCTCGCTCCAGTTTCAGCCTGGAGTCGTTTGATTGTGTCTCCATTTTTGCCGATGATAAATCCCACGCTTTCTTTTGGAACTGGAATCTACGAATTGAGGAATCATTAAAGACTACGTTCTCACAAGAACGAATTCTGAATCGTATTAAGCAAATATAATAATTTAATACCTCATTTTTAGCACCAAACTGTCGTTGGTTTGGATTAAACTGTCCTCCGATTGGCGTTCCATATTCATTTGTTGGTTTGCCCATGAAATCTGAGCCTTTCTGTTGAATCTGTTCGAGTTCTTTTTCTGTTAGTAAGTCCATCACCAAGTCTTTCCCTCTCTGCAGGCAAATTAATGTACAAAATTAGTAAGGGGTGGACCACTAGAAGGGGGGGGGGGGGGGGGGTGGTGGTGTTGGATTTGTGCATGACCAAGTTGGAGGGCAAGCTGAAAATGCATCCCTCCCATCATCATTTTTCTAATGGTCTACCCCTAAACTAACTTAGCTCATTTAGCTGTGTTCATCCTTGGGTAACACCAGTGGCAGTCCATGGTACTTACTTGGCATCTTGACTGTTCACCGGTTATTCTAAGTGGTTTTTCTGGGGCACTTAACCACGGACCATCTTGCACCATAACCATCTTACATTGAGCTCGTTCCTAGAGTTAGTTGATGTAAAAAATAAGTATAAAATGTGCAAAATGAAGAATTTCGAACGGAGGGATTCAGTATCGGTAGTATTATTGTACAATACTATATGTGCCCACAGTTTGCGTCTAAGCCAACACTGATAGTCATTTACTGCTGACATGTTTTAAAGTCGTTCAGACACAACTGTAATTCAAGCTTGGTGAAACCTGCTTTTCACTGTCATTTTATAAATGATCAAAATACAAATCTAACCTGTAAATTTTTAATTGTTTCACCACCTTTTCCTGTAAGATAAACCACAATATATATATTTACCTATAACATACAATGTTTAGAAACAAAAGTAGCTGTTTCCTAATCCAGTAGCACACATACCTATAATCAAGCCAACTTTTGAAGCAGGAATCATAACTTCCATTAACGATTCCCCAGGAGCGATTGTTGGTACAGACATCTAGCAAGAAAATTTCCATGCAGAATGAAATCAATTATGGTAAAATCTCTTTGCTTCAAGCTTTCCATTATTTTTAATGAGAAGTTGTTAAACTATTATAGCATAAAAACCTACCAAAGACTCAGGAACTTTTCCATCTTCACAAATTTTGAGAATCAAATTTTTAGCTTTTCTATACAACATTGAAAAGTCAATTATTGTAATATGTCCACTCCAACATTTGACAACTTTGTAGTGCAGTGCATGTGCTCAAATGTATTTCAGGATGAAATTTCACAGATAAATGGTTGGCCAAGCTAAATGAAATCTTCCACTTCTTGTTAGAGACACTGAAGTTTCATGTGTGACTAGATGTTTTCATGTGTAGCTGTGGATGCAAACAATGCTAGTTTAGAACAAAATTTCCACTTACTCCACAGCCTCAGGATTCCCAGATATTGTGACAGCTCGATCAGGTGGAGGCATTGCTCCAGGTGGGGGATCTATAATCATTATAAAATATTAACTATTGATCATCATATAAAGCTAGGAATAATCAATCTTCTGGGTCAATAATTATCACAAACATACCTGGAGCAACTTGCACTCTTGCTCCTGTTTCAGACTGAAGTTTATTGATCTGTTCACCACCCTTTCCAATAACTGTAGTGAAAATACCACCAGTGGTTAGTTCATGCACTTTTCACCTAGAGCTGTCATCAGGGTTCAATTCCTTCAACATGCAATTGTCTGAATATTTTTTCTCCTGTCTACCAAACAATGTTCTCCAAATATAGTTCACTCACATTAGTGGTGTTTGACTTAATTAACTTTGATCTCAAATGAGACTGGATTGAGCAAATATTAACTAAAATTGACCCTGACTCAAAATATGACTGGATTGAATAAACATGGGCATTGATCTCAAAATAAGACTGGATTGACCAAACATTGACACTGATCTCAAAATGAGACTGGATTGTATAAACATTGACCCTGATCTCACAATGAGACTGGATTGTATAAACATTGACCCTGATCTCAAAATGAGACTGGATTGTATAAACATTGACCCTGATCTCAAAATGTGACTGGATTGTATAAACATTGACCCTGATCTCAAAATGAGACTGGATTGTATAAACATTGACACTGATCTCAAAATGAGCTGGATTGACCAAACATTGACACTGATCTCAAAATGAGATTGGATTGTATAAACATTGACCCTCATCTCAAAATGAGACTGGATTGTATAAACATTGACCCTGATTTCAAAATTTGACTGGATTGTATAAACATTGACACTGATCTCAAAATGAGACTGGACTGAATAAGTATTGACCCTGATCTCAAAATAGGACTGGATTGAATAAACATTGACACTGGTCTCAAAATAACACTGGACTGAATAAACATTAACCCTGATCTCAAAATAGGACTGAGTTGAGAATCAACTATCCATCACCTTTACAACTGTTCTCAATGAAATAAAACTGAAACTATACTCACTCAATCCAACATATTTGTTGGGAATTTTCAAATCTTCTACAGGCTGTGACTGTAATCCAGCTCTATAATGGAATACAATAACCTTAAATCATAATTCTATATCCATGTATTAGAAAACTGTCAAACTAACCTTTGGGCAATGTTTGCTGCAACTTGCATTGCTATGGCCTTCGCATCAATAACAATGTCACCAGTATCTAAAATAAAACACACTAAGTTAACACAGGTACTTTTTTTAATAAATTAGTTTTACAATAAGAAATTGAAGGCACAGACACGGACTAATAAGTCCCAAATTAAGTCAGGGTTCAAATTAGACAGGAAGAATTGATTCACAAATTTCCTTCTTGAAAATTTGACGGAAATTTCAGTTTTGGAAAGTGGAAACACTGCTAGCGAAAAGCAAAATGGCGGTCGTTTCGTAGTGAATTTTGTAAATTTTCTGAAGAAATTGTAGCCATATTCTTCATTTCACACTTCCTTTTAGTACAAAATTAGGCATAAAAAAATACCTGTGGTTCCGGTTCCCTACCAACCCTATTTTTTCTGCTGACCCTATTATTTTTTCAACGCGATTGACTGTGCGACCCTATTTTCTCCAGGTGGTTGCGGGCTGCTCATACAGCGTGCCAAAATGGCATCTGTTGTCACTCTCATTATTGAACCAAATTGCCTAAATTCGTCCATGGGAAATACGCATCTCTAGTTAATGTTGATGTCGGGACTCTACTGCATCGCCCAGCAAAAAAATGCCAAAACCATGAAAAAAATATTCAAAAAAAAATTTATTTCCGACCTAACGATCCTAATTTTTTCACGATATGAAACTGGAACCACAGGTATTTTTTTTACGCCTTACAATAATAGTCAGAAAAATACTCCATTATAGTAAAATACAATCGAAGTGATTGTGAAAATCAACCTTTGACACATTGTTTTTGCAAAACGCCATTCGCAAAATGGATGATTTTGCGTTCGCAAAAAGTGAATTTTGCATTCGCAAATTGTGAATAGCAAGCCGCTAATTCGAACCCTGTAAGTCCTGCCATAAACTGCCATACTTTGAATTAACACCAAACGTTAAGCGCACATGCAAGTATACAGAAATGTCTTCCAAAATAATAGGAGTAAACACAAGAAAAGAAAACCGTTTACTATAAGGAAACGGCTGAAACTACAAGGTAGGGAATTTCACCGCTTTTTCCTTGTGTCAAGGCAAAGTTATACTGAGTTTAAACCATCAGAATTTTCTTTAAACTCTTTGTTAGAGCTCCGTGAAGACAATACTATGGAATTTGGATAAGCATAGATATGCCACAAAATTCAAATCTATTCATTCTGTACCTTGCATAAGCGCTTTCTTTGAAGCTGGTTCTCCACCTAAAAAAACACATTTTTGACACTATTTATACCATAATATACAGTAATCAACCTTTTATATTGGGGGCCCACGTCCATACTCAACTTCCCACCCAAAACATCAGATTGACATCTCACCCACCCAGCCTTGAAAATGTCAAGAGTGGCATAGCTTAGGGCAAGATTTTCTTCAAATATTCATTTTGCCATGGTGAAATTCATGAAAACATCCCAATACAATTTTGACCCACAACCCAGTACAGAAAGTTTGTATCGCACAACCAAGATATCAACTCATGTTGGGCGTCCAATTGTGAAGCTTTCTATATATTTGCTATGAAATATTCGAAATCTCAGGTGCGGAATTTCCAAACTTTTCAGTCAGGGACCCACCTACCCACCCAAAACATCAATTTGATGTTTTGCTTGGCAACTTGAAATATGGACGTGACCCGCGACAAACATCTGTTGTTCTCTTCTTATGTCAACAAATATATTTGACAATTTGTGACCTACCTGAGGAAGCTTCTAGTGGTCTTTTAGCTGCAGAAAGAAAGATTAACTATATTAAAATCTTAAAATATTAAAACCAACTAGACTGCTGACTTCACTGTTAAATAAATTGATCATTCATACCTGACTCGCCACTTGCGGCAGCAGCCGAACCCATTCGAGCAGCAATCTAAAAGTTGAAATTTCACAAGGAAAACATTTACGACAACGCGATAAAACTTTCTAAAAAGTTAGCCTGATATTTGACTTACCTCTTTTGCTCTTTTTAAGGCATCTGCGAACGCAGCATTCGCGTCTGCAGGCTTTGAAGGAGGAGGTATAGCATTTCCAAACGACGCCATTTTGCAATTTTTTTTAATTTTCACACGTGCGGAGAACGGAAACGAATCATGGATTTGCTATGCATGCTGGGATGGCATAAAATGTTTTAATCTTCCCATCCCCCCCCCGTATTAATTAAATTCTGTGTAGCCCCCCTTTCGCATTTCTCAGTCACACCGCCCGGTTCAAGCGTCGTAAACGTTGTATTTCAGGGGGGTAGTCCTTAATGAAAATAGCGAAGAATCTTGACTTTCAAGATGGCGGACAACGGGGACTGGTGTTTGATAGAAAGCGACCCTGGTGTTTTTACAGAATTAATCCGCGGATTTGGTAGGTGTTAGGACAAGAAAACAGCACATTTTTCACAACGTTTTCATGCTTTTGCCCCCAAATCTGGCCAACTGTAAGACTGCGCAGTACTTTTAATACATGTGTTTCAAAGTGTCAAAAACAGTTTCTGTTTTACATTAGGCTGTACTGGTTTACAAGTTGAGGAATTGTATTCACTGGATGAAAGTTCTTTTGAAAGTCTACGGTTTGTCAAATATTTGTCTTGGACTCTGATTTAGTCATTTATGCAATTTATGCAAATTCAGTTAAAATTTAGGTACATACACCAAAGCACCATCCCAAAAGTTGCACCAGATCAGAATTTATGTAACATGAATGTGGCTGAAAAATGTGGGAGCAATAGTGCACAAAGTCGATGAGCATGCTCAGTTCATACGCTCCTGATGAAGGGTCCTCTGCTTGAAACATTGAAAAGTGTTTTAGGCTCACAACGACAAATACTTAGAGATATAGCTGCCATATCTGTCAAACTGTAACTCACAGGTGTTCGTTGCGGGGGTTAGGGTGAATGTTAGGGTGTTACTAAGAGATTGCAACACCGGATACCCAGTTTATTGACATCACTGACAACAAACACCTGTGAGGCATCTTTTCAGTCAGTTGTGACACAAACCACAACAGTTTATAGTCTTTATCTTACACTGTTTCTGATTTCAGACCAGTTCATGGCTTAATATTTTTGTTCAAGTGGAAAGCTGGAGATGAACCATCTGGTCCAATTGTTCAAGATAGTCGTTTGGACAATATTTTCTTTGCCAAACAGGTCATAATATCTTGCAGTGAACACCTATTAGTTTTGTTTACGTTATTAGCTTTGTTCAATAAAGGGATTTTCCCTTGCTAGGAAGAACAGTTTGAGCTAATAAATCTCCAGTATAAGTTTAGGTTTCCTGTTGCAGTAACACAGGATCAAAAAGAGATGATCCTTACTGGACCTAGGGGGAACAGTTTAGAACTGATAGAACTATCATAAATAAAGTTAGTTTAGGTTTCCCCCTGTAGTAACACTGGATGACAATAAGAGATGATCCTTGCTGGACCTCTAGGAGGACAGTTTAGAACTGATAGAACTATCCAGTATAAATAAAGTTAGTTTAGTTCATCCTATAAGGAGCGGTTGCAACATGTTTACTGAAATGGTTTATACAATACTTCAGGTGATCAACAATGCTTGTGCAACTCAAGCCATTCTAAGTATTATATTGAATACAAATCATCAAGATGTAGATCTGGGACCAATTCTTACAGAATTCAAAGATTTTTCTGCCTCGTTTGATGCCAATGTAAGTGTCTGTACAATGGCGTAGCAATCTGAGAGGTTGCTTCCCCACCCCATCCAAAACAATCTACATGCTTATTTCATATCAATTACCTATTTCTTAACAATTTTGATAACACAGCAATAACCACACCCCAACTACATCAAAATCACACAGATTTTGTCTGCAAAATAGGGCCTGAACCCAAACTCCCCACCCCACGCAGTTATGATACACTCTATATGCCCCTGTATATGTCGTTACAGGCTTCTGAATTCAGGTCAGCAATTTGCAACTGTACTGATTTTTATTCAATCATGTGTCTTTTCTGTAGCTAAAAGGTTTGACTTTAACAAACAGTAACCCTATAAGACAAGTCCACAACAGTTTTTCAAGGTAAAAATTGTGTTTTAATTTATTATTACAATCATAACTATCCAATTTGTGGCTTTGCAATCTGACCTAAATTTGCTGGCATATCATTTTTTCCAGACAGCAAATATTTGAAATTGATGGCCCAGCAAAGAAGGATGAAGACGTGTTTCACTTTATAGCATATGTTCCAATAAACAACAGACTTTATGAACTGGATGGGTTACGTGAAGGCCCCATAGACCTAGGGCCTTGCTCGGCTGACTCTTGGCTAAATGAAGTTAAACCAGTCATAGAGCGACGAATTCAAAAGTATGAACTTTTTTAGGGGCATAATATTTCATGAGTCCAAAAAGCTTAACATTTTTGTGAAGCATATTTCATACATACAGAAAAATCATCGACAGGACAGATGATCTAAAGGATCACAAACCAGCTATGCATGATCTATACCGACAGACATTACTGGCAATGGTTCTGGAAACAATTCATGTCTGATAGATTGAATCAACTCTTGCCTTTAGATATTCTTCAGAGGAAATTCATTTCAACCTTATGGCTGTTGTGGCAGATAGAAAGCAAGCCTTTCTTAAAGAAATCGAAGCTTTAAATCATCAAAAAAGACAACTTGTCGAACAGGTGACTGCATAGTGTACCAATTTTTTCATGTTAGCCGCTTGCTTTCCTGTAAAACCGTTGCAGGTGGGCTTGTGACAAGAAACACCCATAAATAAGGTGGGCAGACCTTCTGCAACACAGGTTAAGTAAAATCCATCTACCTTTGTATTTTAGGGTTCAGACGTAATGGACACAGACAATGCAACAAGCATTCAAAGTATTGAAGCAAATATAGTGAAATATCAAGGTCTGGTTGCTGCTGAAGATGATAAGATGCTTCGCTATAAAGTATGCAATATGAGTATATATGATGTACACTGGACAACCTTATCAGTTCTATCCCTAGCGGTATAAAGTGTTATAGAAGGACATCTGAGTACCCAGAGACGTGTAGTGTTTGGTACCCTGGAAGCTCTCGTATGGTTGAGATACAATTATAATCAGACAAGTTCATATTGCAGGAATCTCAGTTTTAACAATTTAATGTATGGAATTTCTGCAACGTCAATTATGGCTTATTTTGCCAGATCACCCTTGGGAATTTGACCATTTTTAGCTCAAACATTCTGCCTCATCCACCTTCTTTCACAATGGTTTGAGTTAATAGACACGGACAAAAGATGAATAGTAATCTAATAATTATGATAACATTTTTTGTAAAGGTTGAAAATGTGCGCAGAAAACACAACTATCTGCCCCTGATTGTGGAAATTCTAAAGGTGCTTGGACAAGAAGGGAAACTTGTCGCTTTAGTGGAAAAGGTAGGTTTGACGACAACAAATCATATGAAATGCTCAGACAGGCTGGGTTATTTCTCAGCGTTACTGTAGGCCTTATCAGTAGCTAACAGAAATGCAATATTTTGCAGGCACGACAGTCCAAACCAAAGAAACTTGTCCAAGAGGCGCTTTAAATATTTTATATAAATATTGTGTAAATTTTGAACATTAATATTAAAATAAAATGGACATTGTTATACCATATATATTTGCCATTTAAAGTATTTTTATGACAAATGTTTAATCATTAAATATCCACGTCCCCCAATAATATGCTCTCTAATTACTTTGCTCTGGCCAACAAGAAAGCAATGGACATTAACTACTTTCGGCCCATATCTCAACCTCGTTCCCAGGCTCTCTTCTTGCGTATGTCTCTTTTAACCATTAAGGTAATTCCGCAGTAATTGTTCCCGAAATGAGAATGTGCTGAAACTTCCCAGGCATGGAGTTTATGATATACTTAAAGTAAAATCACACAAAAAAGTCGGGGTCACCGAACTCGTTAAGAAGATATGACCAATCACAATATACCACCTTTACCCCAATATGGCGCCATCTTGACGCTCATTACGAGTAACAGCAAACTCACAACAGCCCGATATTTATTGACGTTTTTAGCGCGGATTTTGCTTTAGTAAACCTATCTTGTAATTATTTTTGAAAAAATATTGTGTTTTGAGCAAAATGAAACTACTAACGTGTACAATTCTGATCTATAAATGTCTTTTGCACATTTCTTTACATATCTTTCTTGGAGAACATGCATTGATAAAGCAATTTTTTTTCAAGATCCAGAAATGATTTTTCTTTTAATTTCGGATATGAAATGTAAAATGCATTAAACCTCCGACCTTTTTAGGGAATAATGGCATTAAAACGTGAAATACAAGCAAATAAATATACTACAGACACAGGAACCCTAGCTACACTTTTGTATGCCTTTTTTGAAAACATTGATTTTAACGTAATTCTTTGCACGAATGTAACCAAAGATGTTTTGAAGTAACATAAAATTGTCATAAAATGATATTTTGTTTTAAACGGTACGTATAAACAATAGGGCCATTTATACGTGACAAAATAAGTCGCGACTTACATAAGACGCGACTTAAATAAGTGGAGTTATTGCATAAATGGTTCTCTACGGCTTTGGTCTTATTTATTTGCTATAGCTATAATGTTGTTTTGGTTGTTCTTGTTTTAATATGTAAGGCATTAAATTTTACGTTGTTTCAAGTTTCTGGCATGTGTAGTTAGACTTTTTGTCCAAAATTTCTTATTTAAGACGCGACTTAAATAAGAACAGCTAAAAGACCTGTTCTTATGTAAGACGCGTCTTATCCAAGACGCGTCTTACATAATAATTTTGTACCTTTTATACGACAAACTCGCGTCTTACCTAAGTCGCGTCTTATTTTGTTCCGTATAAACAGAGTCCAGCCTAGTCCCTAGGCCTCTTAGTTCGCCTATTGCGCGTTTCTGCATATTAATGAGGTGACGGCTCCTGAGAGGCCTAGAATAAAATGTTTCAAGTGAGCCAAAAGTGGGGACAAAGTGTCCCCACTTGCTGTATTGAGATCAGTGGCTTTCGAAAATGGCGCCGTTCTCATGAGCGAGTAAAATGTTTATAGATTTGTATCAAATTGACTTTTATATTTGCGGCAAGTTGGATTAAAATTTTGTGGTTTTAATATATATTGAATAGAAGCAGTGGTACATAAATTAATATACTGAAAAGACAATGTAGTAAAGCGGAATTGATGCTAACAAAAAAACAAGAAATCGGTGAGAAATATTTTTAAATATAGAAGGTGAGAATTTATTTATCGATATCCTGGGATACCTCTGCTGTATAAATGTAGAATATTAACTAAATACATGGTAAATATAGTAATGATATTTATCAATGCACTATTGAAATGCATGTATTCACTTGTGTTAACTAGAACGTTTGAATATTTGCGAGCTTTGCGAATTTATAGATCAAAATGGGCTATTCCATTTAATATCCGTACCCCCCCTGTCGAGGATACCTGGAATTCTTCAGGGGTAGGGTGTTTTGAGCTTGGAATTCTTCAGGGGTAGGGTGTTTTGAGTTTGGAATTCTTCAGGGGTAGATTGTTTTGAGCTTGGAATTCTTCAGGGGTAAAGGATTTTGAGTTTGAAATTTCTGCAGG
>CACRXK020001411.1:1443-54857 GCA_902702795.2 Paramuricea clavata | reverse complement strand
ACACTAAAACAAACATTTTCGCCTGAAATATCGATTAAAAATCTTCGTCAACCTGAAATTTTGTTAAACAAGCAATGGAAAACACTTACCAAACGTTTTTTCGCTTTAAATTTTCTTTAAATCAACTTTTTCAGCGTGTTTTTTCCATAATTTTGCAGTCGGCAAAACTGAAAATTGATGCCGGTATTGTTGCTAGGCAACATTTTCTTGTTATTGTGTAATGAGAATATACTTTTTAATCGCGTTAAAAATATTGTTTTTGTGTTATTATCACAAGGTTATTTAATAAAGGAAATAGAAAACATTTTTTCCTGTGTTTCTATAGAGTTATAGAAACACTTGTGCTAGTTTGGGAGAACTCGAAATAACGTCGAAACACTCGCACTACGTGCTCGTGTTCCCACTGATTATTTCTCGTTCTCCCAAACTAGCACGCGTGTTTCTATAACTCTATAGAAACACGGAAAATGTTTTCTTTTTCTTAAATAATAAATATTATAATGTATATGTAAACTTGATTTTATTATATATATATATATATATATATATATATATATATATATATATATATATATATTTAACAATTATTCGCCGAAGGCGAAGTGATTACCGGTGAATATTCACCGAGACGAAGTCGAGGTGAATATTCACCGTAATCACTGAGCCTGAGGCGAATAATTGTTTTAGTATAAATTTTTAACGAATAAAATAAAATATCCGAATATCAGTTCAATTAAATTTCAGAAATAGAATTGTTTTCGGCCTTTTCACTAATAGTGTTGCAGTGTTTCTTGTACGCACACGCTTTCAAAATGGCTTTTTGTGTGACTATTGCTTTATTACAAAGTTGTTTTTCTCGATTTCTGCTTGGAATATAAACACAATAACGGAATGACTCTTTCAAAATTAAAAATAGTTTCTGTTTAGCATTAATTTCTTCAGGAAATGGCTGAGGAATTTGGTAAATTGAAATGTAAAACTATATCGTTCGAAATAAAGTTTAATAACACTTTTTACTTAAAAACAAGTTTCGAAAAAACATACAGCGGTCAGGACACCTTACAGCACAATGAAAACATGACATATTAAAAGAAATAGTGTCGTACAAATTGGGAAATTCATTGTAGGATACAAAACAAAATTTTTTAAAAAGAATATCGCGGCTTTTCCCAACAGTCGGGATAATTTTTGCTATTTGTTTGAAGCAAATGTTTCGGAGTTTTAAATAAGTTTTAAATTGTCCATGAATATGTTTGACACAGTAAAATGATAAAGAAATCTTACCTTTCAAGTTAAATTCAACATTTTGTGCTTTTTTCGTTTTCTGGGACGATTTTTTCAATATTTTGTCGATTTTGAAACCAAATTTGCTGAATCATTCTTTTTGAAAAGCATTATTTACTGGTCTGCTAGTAAATAATGCCTCAGATTTACTAGTCAACTAGCCAATCAGAACGCGCGAAAGCTCATTTGATATGCAAAATTTATACTAATATATTATTATTATATTATTATTATATCATTATTATATCATTATTATATCATTATTATATTATTATTATATTATTATTATATTATTATTATATTATTATTATATATATTATTATATATTATTATTATATTATTATTATATTATTATATTATTATATTATTATTTATTATTATTATATTATTATATTATTATATTATTATATTATTATATTATTATATTATTATATTATTATATTATTATATTATTATATTATTATATTATTATATTATTATATTATTATATTATTATATTATTATATTATTATATTATTATATTATTATATTATTATATTATTATATTATTATATTATTATATTATTATATTATTATATTATTATATTATTATATTATTATATTATTATATTATTATATTATTATATTATTATATTATTATATTATTATATTATTATATTATTATTATATACGGCTCTTATTATATACGGCTAATAATTACGGTATTATTATATACGGCTCAATAATTACGGTCAACTCGTCAACCATAATTAATGCATACGATGAAATTACGCGATGGCGTAAAAATACGTTTCTCGTCCCGTATGGCAAAGTTGGGCGAGACTTTATCGACCAGCTAACACAACATATAAACGATTGGAACAACGCATCGCAAACACAACACATAGCGCTGAAAGCTGCAATTGTTCTCTTGGCAACGGCACTGCAAAAGCCAAGCGTAAAATCGAAGGCAAAAGATCACGAAGAGTGCTTGGGAAAACGACTAGCGCTATGGAAAGAAGGAGAAGTCGAGAGCTTACTTCGTGAAGGCCGGTCCATTCAAAAGCGTCTAGCAAAGGCTAAAAGGACGGAGCCTCCAAATAAAGCGAAGATATTCGCCAAGTTGGTCATGGAAGGTCAGATCAATTCTGCTTTGAGATATCTCAGTGAGGCTGATTGTGATGGAGTGCTGCCTTTGACTGACGACGTGATGAGACAGCTTCAGGAGAAACACCCTGAGGCACAAGAGGCCAAACTTGGCTCGTTACTCTTCGGGCCATTTGAGGAAGTGCACGATTCGTTATATCAGCAGATCGATGGCGAAATGATACGCGAGACAGCATTGCGAACCAAGGATTCAAGCGTATTTTCGCATGTAAATCGTTTAAGAAATCAGGCGTAAACTTGTGTGAGGCAGTAGCAACAATGACCCGGCGGCTATGTACGGAATACATTGACCCGAGAACTATCGAGCCTATATTAGCCAACAGGCTTATACCTCTTGGCAAAGGCGAGGGCGCGGTTCGTCCAATTGGCGTCGGGGTAGTTATCAGGAGGATTGTCGGGAAATGTGTTATGAAAGTGATTAAGCCCGACGTGATTGATGCCAGTGGATCGCTACAGGTGTGCGCAGGTCTTAAGAGCGGAAGTGAGGCAGCCGTTCATGCGATGCACTCCATATTTGAAGCAGACGAGACAGATGCCGTACTTCTGATTGATGCCTCAAACTCATTCAACGCACTCAATCGAGCGGCTGCACTCCACAACATAACAGTTCTATGTCCATCTATGTCAACCTACGCAATTAACACCTATCGCGAACCAGCTAGACTATTTATATCTGGTGGAGGAAAGCTCAAGTCCACCGAGGGTACCACACAAGGGGATCCCCTGGCCATGGGGATGTATGCCATCAGTCTTCAACCCCTGATCACCGGATTGAATGTGTCAAGCAACGTTAAGCAATGTTGGTTTGCTGACGACGCGAGTGGCGCGGGATTTCTGGAAGATATCAAGCGATGGTGGGAACACCTGAATGAAGCTGGCCCTAATTTGGGATACTTTCCAAATGCTAAGAAATGCTGGCAGATCATAAAGCCTGGAAAAGAAGAAAGTGCTCATGCTATTTTGGATACTTTCCAAATGCTAAGAAATGCTGGCAGATCATAAAGCCTGGAAAAGAAGAAAGTGCTCATGCTATTTTTGATGGGACAGCGATCAATATCTCTGCGCAGGGGTAAAATGGATGGGACAGCGATCAATATCTCTGCGCAGGGGTAAAAGCATTTGGGCGCAGCCTTGGGTTCTATGGATGGGACAGCGATCAATATCTCTGCGCAGGGGTAAAAGCATTTGGGCGCAGCCTTGGGTTCTATGGCTTTCCTTATATTCAGATATGGTGGCGATAAGTTGTGTGTCTCAGAGCTCCGAGTAAAACGTCAATTCTCGTCTGCCACAAGCTTATATACTATACGAATCTGAAGTAAATTAATCAAGAACTTTAACTACTTATTGAGTCATTTAATTATCTTTGTGCTTTGTTAAATCAATCGAAATGTCCGCTAAACAAACCAAGAAAGACGGCGACATCAAAAAGCAAATTTCTGAACTAATACTAGGCGATGGCGACTTCCTTAAATGCATTGCTGAAGCTGTATCGTCCGCAATTATCGACACTATGTGTGTGAACGAAAGCTTTATTGCTAAAATAGCTGATAAGATTTCTCAAAACGAAAAGCATACAACTAAAATAAAGCAAGAGCTTTACGAAAGTCTGTCGTTTGATAATACCGACCTTCGAGCAAAAATCACTGATTTGGAAAATAATTGCGCACAGTTAAAGAAATCGTACGACAATCTACAAATGGCCCATGACGACTTGGAACAATATGGGAGAAGGAATTGCTTAATTTTTCATGGCGTTCCAGAACCACCAAAAGATGTGACCGAAAATACAGATGCTGAAATAATTAAGATAGTCAACGACAAACTTGGGGTGAAGATTCAAGTGTCGGACTTAGATAGATCTCACAGACTGAGAAGGAAGTCTCCGCAAATAGCTAACTCAAGACCAAAGCCTATTATTGTAAAATTTAATCGTCACAATACTAAATCTGAAGTATTCAGCCGAAAGCGTAATCTAAAGGCATCCGGCATCGGGATAACAGAAAGTTTGACGAAGAAACGCCTTGAATTGTACACAACAGTCTCGAATCATCCTGAGGTAAAAGCAGCGTGGACAGCAGATGGTAAAGTCATTGCCCTACTCTCAGGTAGTCAAACTAAAGTTTTTCTTGAAAACCATAAGGATTTGACAAAGTTATCTTCACTCATTAATTGACAGTGAATCTGTTTTGATTGAACGTTTTGAAACTTCATAAGTCATAAGTAAAATATACGTACATAGTTGATATAAATAATTATGGCTGAATTTATGCTCATAAGAATTTACCTTATACTTTGAACAAACTCAGATTTCGTAATATATATATACCTAAATGTCTTTTTTCTTGATTGCTTGTGGCAGGGTAAATTGTCGTGTTCGTTTCTTTTTTGACCTTACTTTGAAGTGAAAGGTTGCATGTTTACTACACCTTTTCACAGATTCTGTCTGGCTAGGTATACTTACAAGTTATTCGTAATGTTTAGCTATACCTTGTGTTTGTTTGTTCTGCAATTTTATGTGTGTGTTTTCCGCTTTTATTTAAAAATTGTTATGATAATGCTAAGAATCCCAACCCTCATAGTAGCACCAAATGGCTAACTACATTACACCCGAGGAGATTGTTGACGGTATCGAAAGCTTGTCTACCTTTAAATATACAGATTATCCTAATGGCAAGGACTCAAGACTTGAATCTCTACCCCATTTAGATATCTTATCAACTTTTGATCGCACTCCACGCCTTTCGGACGCAGATATTGATTCTCAATTACCAATTCGTACTAATTTTGATTACTATTCTACTCGGGAATTTCAAACTTGTTTAGAAATTCAGAATTTAAAAATGAACAATTCAATTTCATTCATGCATGGCAATATAAGAAGTCTAGCAGCTAATTATGATAAACTTTCTGTTATGCTTGACGAGCTTCAATTTCCATTCTCAATAATAGGATTGTCTGAAACTAAAATAAAGACTGACAAGGATTGTTTAGTTAACGTTGAGTTAACAGGATATAACTTTGTATCACAACCTACTCCTACAAATGCTGGCGGTGTGGGCTTTTATATAATGGAAACCATAAATTATAATATTAGAGATGACCTAGGCGTATCAAAGGATGAATTTCAAGGCTTGTGGGTTGATATTGAAATACTAAATCAAAAATTAACTTGCGGTGTTTTGTATAGGCATCCTAGAGTCAAATTAGAAGCATTCACAAACTATCTATACTCATGTCTCGACAAAATTCAGCAAGAAAATAAAACTTGTGTCATCCTGGGCGATTTTAACATAAATCTTCTCAACTATTCTGCCCATACTCCGACTGAGGATTTTGTAAACACTTTGAGCTCTTATTTTTATACTCCACATATTCATAAACCCACACGAATAACAAATCACACAGCAATACTTATTGACAATATATTTTTAAATTCTATTAAGTATCATACTATAAGCGGCAATATACTTTCTGATATATCTGATCATCTTCCCAACTTTCTTATTATTAATCAACTAAATGCATTGCCAAAAATTTCAAAATTTATAAAAGAGATTATTCAAATTTAGATGAGACCGCTTTAATTGATGAAATACAGTCTGTCAATTGGGAAACTATTTTCCCTCATGACTGTGATGTTAATATTATTTTTGACAGGTTTTATTCTACAATTGCAGATATTATAGACAAGCATGTCCCTGTTAAGAAGCTTAGCAAAAAACAAATTAAGTTTTATTCTAAACCTTGGATTACACCTGGTATTAAGATTTCTATTAAAACTAAGAATAAGTTATTTAAAAAATACCTAAATAATAAAAGCCCTGATTACAGCCATAATTATAAATCATACAGAAATAAATTAACTAATCTATTAAGAGTTAGTAAGGAGAAATATTTTAATAGTTATTTTATAAAACATAGTAAAGATGTTAAAGCTATTTGGAGAGGCATAAAAGACTTAATTACACTCAAACCAAAACATTCAAACGCACCCTCTAAATTGATTAGAAACAGTAAAGAAATTGTAGATGCTCAAGAAATTGCCAAAACATTTAATGAATATTTTTCTAATATAGGTAATCGCCTTGCCAGTTCAATTCCAAGTACAAATGTCCCACCATTAAGTTACATGAACCCTCCACAAACTTCTAGTTTCTTTCTCAGTCCCGTTACAAGATACGAGATAGAACAGGAAATTATCAAACTAAATCCTACAAAAGCTACCGGGCCATTCAGTATACCAATTAAGTTACTTAAAATACTTAGTACATATTTATCAAAACCATTAGAAGTACTCTTTAATCATTCATTTGTAACTGGAGTAGTGCCTGAAAGCTTCAAGTCAGCACGTGTAATTCCTATATTTAAAAAAGGTTCTCAAACTTGTGTCAACAATTATCGTCCAATCTCCCTGTTATCAATTTTTAATAAATTATTAGAAAAATTGATGTGTAAAAGGTTAACTAACTATATTGAAAGAAGAGAAATTCTTTATAAGGGACCATTTGGATTCAGGTCAAAGCACTCTACAGTACAAGCAGTCATATCGATTACCGATAAAATCCAAAGAGCAATTGAGGATGGTTTGTTTTCTTGTGGATTTTTTTTGGATCTAAGTAAAGCTTTTGATACTGTTAACCACCAAATATTAATAACTAAACTTGAGCATTATGGTATAAGGGGAATAACAAAAGATTGGTTTATTTCATACTTAGAAAATCGAAAACAATTTGTATCCATAGGAAGTTCAGTATCCGACGAGCTTGTTGTCCCTTGTGGTGTCCCACAAGGATCTGTACTCGGCCCACTGTTGTTTCTTCTGTATATGAATGATTTCAATAATAGTTCAAAGGTTTTCGATTTTCACCTTTTTGCTGACGATTCTAATCTGTTTTGTACAAACAAGAGTGTTTTGGACATGGAGCAAGTTATTAATGATAATATTGTAAATATTAATTCCTGGCTTAACTGTAATAAACTTTCCCTTAACATTGATAAGACAAATTTTGTTATTTTTCATCCACCTCAAAAGAAAATTACATCCACAATAAAAATATTTATTAATCAAGTACAAATTAAACAAGAAACTAGTCTCAAGTATTTAGGAATCTATATAGACTGTAATCTTAATTGGAAAAGTCATATTCAACATATTTCGAAAAAAATCAATTGAAGTATTGGAATGTTGTGGAAAATTCGCCATTTTGTTACCTCACATGTAATTACACAATTTTATTATTCCTTAATTTACCCATATTTGACATATGGAATAACGTTGTGGGAAACACCTATATTTCAAATCTTAATCCAATAATAACCTTACAAAAAAGAGTAGTCCGAATTATTACCTTTTCTAAATTTGCCGATCATTCTAGTCCTTTATTTAAAAATCTTAATATTTTGAAGCTCGTTGATCTTGTTTTTCTAAACAACGCTTTATTCATGTATGATTATCATAACGGGAATCTTCCTGCTACATTTAATAACATATTCAAACAGGTCACATCAGTACATAATTATAATACCAGATTGGCTTCTAGAAGTACATATTATATTGACAAAATAAGAACTAACTATGGCAAATTCAGTCTTCGATTTCAGGGTCCTAAAGTATGGAATGATATTGATGATAAATATAAAACTCTTAGCAAATCATCTTTTAATAGCTAGCGCTGCCACAAGTATTCATGAATATATACTTTTATAATTATACAAAATGATATAAAACTCATTATTTCATTTATTTTATAAAAGGTCACTAGACTGGTTTAGTCTTCACTATTTCTGGTGACCTGTGCCATAATATTTATATTTAAAAAAAAACATATAATGTTATTTTACTTGGTGGTGCGAAATAAATTGTTGTTGTTGTTGTTGTTGTTGTAAACAAAATGTTTAAAAACCGGCAGGAAAACCCCATTGATAAATAAAAATCAGGTGAAAGTGATCGTAAATTGGGTGATCTGGAGATTTGTTTAAAAATCGGGCGACACCCGATAAAACCGGGTGAGTTGGAAGGTCTGAATTTTAGTTTTCACCAGAAGTGGAGAATCTTCTGATGAAAAGTGTAAAAATCAGTGTGTGCATCTCCGAGAAGCAATGGATATAAAACTTATAAGTTTGCCAAATATGCTAAAAATGATAAAAAAATGCTAGATATGCAATATCCCTAGCTCAAAATGTGCCTTACCCTGACATGGCTGAAACTATTCTTTTGATTTAATAAGTAGTGACCTGCCTAACCTTTTTCATAAAAGACTACTTCTCAACTAGGCCTAGTCTCCTTTACAGCCTGTTTTTGGGTGCAATGTTTTCTCCCCACTCACAGGCTGCTTTCAAGAGTACAACAATCCATTCTGATTCATAAACCAATCAAAAGCTTGCTTCTAAAAAACATGCTGACTCAGCAAACAACTGGCAAGAGACAAAAACAAAATGGCAGACATTGTATCAGCATTACAAAATGAGGCCTGTTACAAAATATGTCATTAAAGTTTAAAGTGCCTATGAAATGAAATTTTTTATTTCAGTAATTGGTACTTTTGGCAACAGAGATTTCAAATTTGACACTAAAAATGTCAAATTTTAAGAGCAAACAGTAGTTTTGCAAGCTTTTGTAACGTTTTTATCTTGAAAAAGTGGTCCGGAGACTGGGAACGAATCGAATACGCATGACGTAATTAGCAGGGCACGAGAAATTAACACGAGTCAACACAATACAAACAATATAGCACAATGTCGTCGACTGTAGTGATATTTCTGTTGCTCTTTCGGATTCAAGCGATTCAAGTATGTTTTTGGCGCTGTATATATATGCTGTGTGAAGGTGAAACATTAAATCCTCAGGGAGACGATATAATGGACGATATAAGTGAAGAAACGACCAAGGAAGCTGATCTGGATGGATTGACGCCGGCCATTCTAGAGGCTAGATATAACCGAAAGAATAAAGTTGATTCTTGGTAGGTAGCTTTTTTCAGTTTGATACATTTGAACTTCAGTTTTAAATCATTAAATTTGACAAAAACACTCGATTCAACTCGCTGCTTCAATTTGATATAGGTGTAAATGTGGCAAGTGCTCGGATCAAAACTTGGTTGATGCATGTGAATACCGATGTTGCCATGAAATTGTTGAAGCGCTTGGGAAACTAACAATCGACGGGAGCATCGCCGGAGAAAATTTCATGTTTGACATTGCAAGACTACAAGGCCACAACGAACGAGGCTGTGCTGGCTCAAGTCGGCCCTTTATTGAGAGACCAAAAGGGCAAAGCTATAAATGACGTTCAGGAACTCCTTACAAAAGAGTTATTGTGGTCATTTCATGCTGTCAAAGTTCTAGAATTACTGCAATTTTTACGTTTTATATTTCGACAAAAAACACTTTCCAAATGTCGATAGTTTTTAATAGTTTAATAATACAGTAATATAGCCACGTTTATTTATATCGAACAACTATAATGATACGTTTCCGATATGCCTTCAAAACACACAAAGGCCAGCCTGAAGGGTGGATTATAACATCTTAAAGTTACTGCATTGCTCTACTCAAACACAATAATGATTAATGATGTCAAAGTACTATAATAGGCTAATACAGTAATGAAACACAAACTGTGTTTTATACACTGAGATTTATATGGTGAAGTTCAAAGGTTTGGCTGGTCTTGCA
Source organism: Paramuricea clavata (assembly GCA_902702795.2). NCBI lineage: Eukaryota > Metazoa > Cnidaria > Anthozoa > Malacalcyonacea > Plexauridae > Paramuricea > Paramuricea clavata. The sequence continues at coordinate 44,753 of CACRXK020001411.1, read as the reverse complement.
TTTTGGTACATTACATAGTCTGCTATTTCCCCTTTTAATACTAACTTTTAACCCTGTGAATAATTTTAAATATAAGTAATTTTAAATATTTCTCAACCGCTTCTGCCTTCGCTATTAAACGTTCTGTAAACAGACTGGTCAAGGATTTCAGTTGCAAAGACTGATATTGCTTGCCAATCTCTTCCAATGTTGTGCTATCAACATGCAGTAAACATAATTTCTCCTATGCAGTATTGCAGTTGACACACTCTATATGAAACGTAGACAATTTGTTAACCATATTGTACCAAAAACACCATTGCCCTCTAATACCAATCCCCCCACCAACCTTTAAAACAAAGAACACCTGCATATGATATGAATGAAATATTGGTTGTGCAGAAAGATAAAATAATATGCCCCAGTCACCTGGTGGAATATGTAAACAACTATGCTCTTTCAATTGACCTTATTAGCATGCCTACGTATTAACCCATAAGGTCTATTTATGCAAATGCAAATTATTATTTACCTATTTACCATAAGTTGGCGGCCTCTTTACTTCTCGTACAATCGCTATGGCAATGACATCTTCTACGTTTCAACAATGTCAATCGTTGGAACTGAGCTCAAGAAGCGTTCGGTGTAACTGCTATCGAAACCTTGTAAATTGCTCTAGAGCTCTCATTAAAATAGCTCTCGTCACAATAGTTCTCGTCAAAATAGTTCTCGTCAAAATGTGCCGAGCACAACCATATTCTTGAAGAAGACGTTTCAGGGTCGAAGTCAGATCAATGTCTTCGAACAAAACGAACCCATTGCCTTCGTAGGTGGAGCTGTCATTCATTATAGCCAAGCAACAGACAGAAATCTTTCGGAAACAATGCATGCTATTAAACATGCTGGTGTGTCGCCACTATTTGTGCATGGCTTCTTATTTGGCCCTCCAGGAACACAAAACACTTAGAATTTCCCCCCCTCATTTCACATGAATGAGACGTTTCCTCCATATTTGCACGCCTAATATGTAAATGAAATCTTTGCTTGGATTATTCAGTGTCGGCTGCGGCGAGGATGCGTAGTATAATCAATATCTTGTATTAACGATCACGCAGGCCTATAAATTATAACAGTTAAACGAAATCACTTCTCGACATTTCGAGCGAAGGCCCTTCCTTCGTCACGTGGAGTTAGTAGGGTAAGGCAGAGCTCGGAACGTCGAGATTTCGTTTATCTTTTATAGGCTTGCGTGATCATTTATATACAAGACAGAGCTTAATACAGCTTATGTTATTGAGCGTGCCCTGCTCTTTACGTCACAGGAAGTAATTTGATGCCTTTTGGCCGCGCACAGACAGAACCACTTTTTGAAGCCAAAATCGGCATGTTTAACCCTCGATAACTTCTGTTTAATTCATTTTTAGAGCTTGCATTTTTAAAATCGTCTTTTGTACATTCAACGCTATAGGAATAGCGAATAAAAAATTTCATTTCATAGGCACTTTAATATTACAGAATTAAATAAATATCAGAAGTTAGCAAATAGAAATTCATTCTGGAAGATAAGGAAGTTTTTGTTAATCTGCCAACTGGTAGTGGTAAATCTCTTGTTTACCAGAGATTACCAGTCATGTTTGACACAATAATGCGAACTTCAGGGCACATTTTGGTGGTCCTATCGCCACTGTTAAATTTAATTTAATGACCAGGTGAATCATCTCAATTGTTTGGGCAGGCTGGTTAATTTGAATAATGTGAAGAATGAAGAAGAGCGCATTATAGTGGAACACAGGGCATTTTCTATTTATCATTTATAGACCTTAGTCCGCATGTTGTGACCCGATATCGTTCACTTTCATGACGCATGTCTTAGATCTGAAATATTTTTACGGGAACTAACACTTTCGAACATGCTGAGTTCAAATCTGAAAAGTTCCCACTCCGTAGACCCGCAGTTTTTTCACAAAATGCTATTTTATCTTCACTAATTTCACAACAAATTTTTTCATTGTTCAACGATACAGATCGACGACGATACACGATTATGTCACTCGAAAGACCAGTTTCTATTAACCATTATTCCTTTTAACAAAAGATCGGTTTTGCTCGAATCATTTTGATTTATGCAATCTTATGCGTGTTGGACGTAAACAACATATATATCTTGTCTACAACTTTGAGAAGGTACAGATATAACGCTTTCTAAAATCATCATTTCTAGAGATATCTCTATAAAATCACAAGGACATTTTCAATTAGATTCAGGTCAGGCGATCTAGCTGGAATCTTGTGAAATTCAGCCTCGACTTTTTCCATTGCTTTTCGCGCTGCTTTACTCGTTTGTGATGGGTCATTATCCATGAGAAACAGGCGTTGACCGTTCTTTTTACGTCCGCACTTTGCAAAACAAGTATTAAAATGCTTTGCAATGAACTCTGCAAAGAAATTGGCATTCATTTTCTCATAGGGAACTTTGAGAACCACACCTTTCCCGTAAGCTATAGCGACAATTACGTGCAGTCTCTTTCCACCAGCTAATTCTTTAGAACCTTTCCCTGTCACCAATAGCCCTTCTGACATTTTTCTCCAAACCCTTGCTTTGGGGGCAATCGCACTGTTCAACGGATTATGTTTGAAAACAAAAGAAACACCATCCAAGTAAAACGCTACTTCATTTTTCCAAAAACTCTTATTTTGGTTCATGTAACGCTTCATTTGTCTTGAATATTTCATACGTAATATTTTGTCTCTTTCTGTCACTAAACCCTTTTTGCGTACCTGATAAAACCCATAACCTTTCTCGTTCAATCTACGCGAAAATGTGCGCCGACTTGCCATTTGTAACGTGAGGCCACTTTCCCTTACGAGTGTTTTAACAGTTACGTTCGGATTTTCCTTCCTCGACTTTTTCAGGCATCTTATTAATTTTCTAACAGATCGCGCGTCAACTTTTCTTGGGCAACCTTGTTGCCTTTTAACTATTTAGATCGCAGCGCAACTGGTTGTTGGTCTTCCCTCCATATTCTTGCTACTGATGATGGGCTTATATGACATTTTCTCGCGATCTCCCTATTCGAAAAACCCGATTCCTTTCTATAATAAAGTACCAAAGCCCTTGTCTTTGCTGTGATTTTTCTTGTGTAAACCATCCTTAAATGAATCTAATTATAAAAGTGCATATTATTCAAATTTATTTTGTAGCCTGCCTCATTTTATATATACGGGATTCTCATGATTCATAGTAACACACCCCACATATGACGTCATAATTATCAAAATTATGACGTGCACGCTAGGCCGTTTTCAATAACTCCCAACGAAATAATCTAGAACACGCCACCCAATATACGTTGAAAACATGTTACTAATGCTTCGGTACATTCTGAGTCAAAATTGTATATGTATATAAATTTTAGTTTCATTTTTATATTCGGACAATCCTGGTCAAAAATTTTGGCGCACTTGACACTGACTGTGCGAAATTTGACTCCCATTTCAATAACAAGCATAGCAACCCCCCTTTCCCCCGTTCAATGTTGTGTGTTAGACGTCCAAGGTGTTACACAACATTGATTGGGGGGATAGGGGGATGTCTGAACATGAAATTTTGCATAAAATGCACAAGTATGTATATGGTAATCAGAAATGAAATAAATGTTAAGCTATTTCGTCTAAGTGTGCCAAGGATTTCTGACCAGGATTGTAGAAAGATTCCACAAGAGTAAACATTATCTTCAATAGCTTTTTGTATTTTGTCAGTAATGGATAAAATAGCCAGGGAAGTGGAGTGCTTGGCAAGAAATCCCAATTGTCTGTTGTACAATAATTTATTCTTATCAATGTAATTTATAAGTCTACACTAAATCAATCTTTCTAGGATTCTATTAAAAACAGAAAGTAATGATATAGGTCGATAATTTGATAGATTCATATGTGATTCTTTTTTGTAGACAGCTAAAACCCTTGCAATTTTAAATCTGTCAGGAACTATACCTGTCGAAATTGATAGATTATATAATATTTCTAAAGGCGTCAACATCAAATATTTCAATCTTTTTAATATATGAACTGGAATACTGTAAGGTCCCACTGCTTTACTAGGATTTAAAGCATATATTTCATTTTCAATTTCACTTTGTGTAATGGGATAAAGAAACATACTATGTGGCTGGTTAGATGGCATGAAAGACAATGGTGATTTATCCACAGATGGAACTGGACTAGCTAATTTCTCACCAATACCAATGAAAAAATTATTAAAAGCATTTGCAATTGATGCAGTATCAGTCAATTCACAACCATCTTGAACAATCTTTGAGGGAGGATTACAGCTTGAGGGTTTAGAACTGATGATCTGTTTTATTCCTTTCCAGATAGTTTTCATACTTCTCATATTAGACCTAAAGTATTCACTGTAATACTGTTTCTTGCTAATTAGTATTAGTCTTTTTAATTTGTTGCGATATATTTTAAATTTATTGTGAGCATAGCTTGTTCTAGTTGTTATATATTTTTTATACAATTTATTCTTGACATTAAGAGAGAAACGTATGGCACTAGTTATCCAAGGTTTCGACATATGCTTTATTTTCTTTCTACTGATCAGTTTTAGTGGAGTATGTTTGTTAATAATATTAGATAGTTTGGAATAAAAAGAGCCAAAGATAGTATTAACATCATCAGTTTCAGGAAGTTCAACATGCCAGTCTATCATTTCAAGATCATTAATGAGCTTGCATTCATCATGGTTGGAATAATCCAGGAAGTGTAGTAAATTTATTAATTATTAGGAAATTTGGTAGATGGTCAGTCAAATCATATATTAAATTACCACTAATTATATGATGACTAATAGAGTTGAAAAATATGTTGTCAATTAATGTAGCAGAGTGATCAGTCATCCGAGTAGGCTGAAGAATATGAGGAGTAAAAAAATAAAAGTGCCCAGTGTATTAAGAAATTCCTCAGTTGGTTGATGGGAATCTATATTTAATAAATTCATATTAAAATCACCCATAATAACACAGAGTTTGCTCTCTTGATTAATTTTATCAAGGTTTTTGAAATTACTTTTGGGATGATTCACCTGAACATTGTTAATGTTTACTGAGAGCTCCTTCATTCCCAACACTTATAATTGTTCTCCACTTATACCCTGTGCCTTTAGAGAACAAGGTCTCATAGGTCCAACAACAAATTCTCTTCTAATTAGGGACACAGATGCCCCAGTGTTCACCAAACACCTTGGTTCAGTATTATCTGCTTGTGCCTTAATGAAGATCACAGTTGGTTGAATGCAATTTATAGGTAAGGCCTTGTGGTTGGGGGCAGTTCCTGGGCCTAGAAAAGGTGCTGCCCCACCCCGTTTCCCAGAGGGGGGTAACAACCTGTCTTCGGAGTTTGAAAGCGAAATGAACATTCCCGGACAAAGTGGCCCATTTCTCCACATACAAAACAATAGTTCTCACCCTGGTGTTGGCGATAACTAGCTTGTTGGTTACTGCTTCCATTGCCCCTGCATTCACTTGCGATGTGCCCCATCTTGCCACACTGGTAACAAAAGCGCGGGTAATCTCTTAAGCATATCATCTTCCAACCATTAGCTGTAGAACATAAGTCGGATTTTCGCAGCCAAAGAGTAATAGCACCGTCAGAAAATAACTCCGGTAATGCGACACTTGTACCTCTAGTAGCCATCCCGGTCACGGCACGAAAATGTAATATACAATGACGTATAAACACTCCTTTAATCTATATTTCTTTTTGCAGGTTTATATCTAAAACACTGATCAACAACGACGACTTCCCTGAGCCCACGGTCTATATCTCATGTACACTACTTCATGTCACTACGCATATTAACTCATGCATATTACAGAAGCAAGAAAACAGTGTTTCAGCTAGGACATACTGTTAAAGGTAAACTATTATTAAGTGAGTATATTCGGTTGCAGCCAAGTCAGCAACAACATTGGAAGCATTCAGTCATAAAATCGACAATCGTGATTTTTTTATGTATATTGGCATCCCAGAACCTAGATGCTTAGTTTTGTATTCAAAACGACACTAAGTTCACAAATACATCATACTTATATGAAAAACGTACGTTAGTGGCATTACGGTTGGCTCACTTGGCTGTGAAGCAGCAGAACTACAAGGAAAAACACTTCAATGAGGGTCCTGAAGGGGTAAAATGGGAACTGGGATTGATCTATTTTTAGACTGGGAAAATGGGATTTGGATTGCTGGGCTGGGATTTGGCCACTGGGAATGGGAAATGAAGTCCTCAAAAATGGGAATGGGATTGAGGTAATGCGAGTCGATTCCCAATTTTTCTACGTTTTAAGTATTTTAAAATACAATTTTGACCCGTTTTTGGTGTCTTTGGTCATGATTTTTGTTGTTAACTATATTATTCACAGCACTACCTGCGAACAGGCATACTCTGACACCCGGAATTCTGGGTTTTCTGATTATGCGTGTCTCAGAATGCTGCAAATGCCATTTCCGGGATTCAAATTTAAAAATTTCCGTGTCTTCGGCACAACCCCTCCCCCAAATTTCATAAAGTGTACCCACTTGCACACACGATGGCTTAAAAGTCTTCAAACTGTTTATTGGACCAATAAATAAAGGGTTTTTTATTGACTGGGATTTCAATAACTCGGACTGGGATTTCTAATAAAAATCCAACTGGGACTGGGATTTTGCCAAAATTTCAGGTGGGAAATGGGATTGGGACCCCCCTTCAGGACCCTCTTCAATCAATACAAGGTTGCCATCAATCACTCACAGCATGTTTTATGTTATATTTGTTAAATTAGTTGCAGGCTATTTTCATGTGACCATCATACCCTTTCTTGTACCATATCAGGCATACACTATAATATACGAATACCGTTTCTTTGTCCTTAAGTTGAACAACAAGAATACAGTTAAAGAGTGAATTTGTAAGAATATAAAGTGACAAACCTTTCTCCTTTTTTGTTGCTATCCTTTTCCAATGGTGCATCATCTTGGACCTCCTGGCTATTACTGACGCTGACCACTTTATCTGCACGTTGACACTCAAACTGTTCTATAACTTCACTATAGCACAAAATTTGAAATTTACCATTTTAGTTTATTGCCGATCAGTTCATAATGTATATGTACAGTATATGGTTTAATTAACTCTAGTGTGATTTTATATATATTATACAGTACATACACCATAGTTAAATCACTATCAACATCCAAATCCATACAGGTGGTCTCTTGTGTTTGAGGCGGTTCCAATTGGACACTAGTCACACTACCTCTTCTCTTGATTCGTACTACAGTGAGAGTTCAAGTGCAACAGTTTATAGCACAAAATGGGAGGATTCAAACTGACCTACTGTAACATATCACATATGCATTTACAAACAACACAAGTGTCCAAAGCTTATTTTATTGAGTATACATGTACTTCAGTACTCAATAACTTAACTTTGAACTTTCCAAATACATGTATACTGCACACAAATATAAGTAGGACAGAACTGTTAGGTTTTGAGTTTCACCTACGTAGATGAACTTGCAGATGAACTTCATTGCCTCTGCAGCAAGAGGTGAACTTTTGGGCACAGCATCATTGGCTTTCATACACTTTGGAAAGGTGGCTAGAAAGAGTGGATGGATTTCCTCTGGCCAAAAAAATCCTCTGTTCCCCCCACGGAAACAAAGCAGACAAAACCCCATTGGTGTTTTGCCATGACCACCTTTTGCTCACTTGGCCACTGATGCCGCCAACTTCCCGGACTGTTTTCCCAGTTTTTCAAACCAATTGGTTTCTAGAGTAAATATAGTAAAAACGTTTCTTGATAAATATAGAAGACCATGATGAGTCAATGACTTTATAGCTACGTATAGTACTGTGATACCGATATGATAATCTCTTTACCTTTCTCCGATGTCTTTCTCTTTGGTGGAGCCTCTCCTTTAGTTGCTGCACAACTAGCACAGAGCACTGCTGCACCAAAACCATCATAATCCTCATTCACTTTTGCACAAGGTGGAATAGCATGGCAGGCTTTCTTGCAAACTTTGCAAGAATGACTCCCACAATATTCCTTCTTGCATGAAACACACACTATGCAACAGGAAATGCAAATAAATTATCACTATTAATTTATGAACTATCCGTTTATGATTAACAAGTTTTGTGCAAATAGTCATAATATAATTAACCACAACAGTCTATAGATACAATTTAATAAAACAATTGTTTAAATATAAGGCTTATAGTTATATAAAAGACGTATTTTTATTAACATTAAAATATTTGATAATTTGTTAATATGATATCACAATGGCAAATCTGTTTGAATGAGGTTTTAGTATCTCAAAATCGGTCACAATGTCAGTGATGAATAAATGTGGATGTATTTTCCCTAAGTTAGCTTTATTTTGCAGTGACCTTTGTATTTTAATTTTTTGAATGCTAGACTATTTTGTTTAGATTGCGAGGGGTGTTTTAATCATTTTGCCCTGACTCTTGCAGGCTTCCATATTTGTAACAAAACCGCTAAAAATAACACCTGTCTATTAATATAATTTCCAGCCAAAATAATAATCTGATTCAAAACATTGCAAGTGAGCCAAAGTCTGTCTCTCCCTCCATTCTTGCACTTCGTGTGCCAATTTTTGGCAGGCCCAATCAGTGTGACCAGATTATAAAATTCGATTATGCTAAATAGCTGAGAAAATTATGCTAAATCATGATAAATTATGCTAAATGTAGATTTGATTAAAATATGGATGAAATATTAATTTGTAAAACTGTTAAATGCCATCGGCCATAGCAGAACGAATGACATACGAGTTTATGAAAGTGAAAGTTTGAACCAGTGAACTCTAATAAGACTGGAACAATAACTCAGGTAAACATGCCCATACTTGCCTGAAGCCAACCGTGCAAGGAAATTGCATTTTTAAAAGGACTAAGGAGAGTTTCGAGGAGTGGGAAATTCAGTCAAAGTTTATTTTCGACGAAAATTAGCAAGAAAAGTCGGTTTTCATCAAAAGACTTCAATTTTAAAAACCCAAATACGATTTACTTGATAGTTAGAACTGCTTTGTATCTCACAACAGTGAAAGTTTGAAGGGTATCAGGTTTCTTTTGTAAAAACGACACTAGTTGAACGTGCCAAAGTGAACTTTGCTCTTTAACTAAAAAAAAATACTTTGAAACATAAATCTACGGACCAATACCTTTCTTGTATTAAAGTCTAGGTATAGTTGTTTATTTTGAGTGCTTTTTTACATCTATAAAACATGAATAAATCGATTTTTCTCTAGAAACCCCCGTGATTTGCGATTTGGCGCCCGGGAGAAGTTTGCATGCTGTGACTTTCAAAAAATTGCAATTTTGACTTGTAATTTTGTTTTTTTAGCAAAAATACGCAAAACAATTAGGTTTTTCATCCGAAGATTTCAATTTCAAAGATTCAAACTTGGTTTTCTGGATAGTTCTAAGTATTCTACATCTGCTAACAGCAAAATCTTGAAAGGAACCATTTTTGTATTCAAGAAAATAACAAAATATTTTCCGTGCCGAACAAAATATGACTTTCAGGTACACAAAAAATAACGTTAACTCTTTTCTGCGGCTTCCAAACATGATTTGTGCAATAGTCCAAGTATCGTAGATGTTTTTTAAGTTTTTTATCTATGTTCTAGCATAGCTAGAAAGGCAGAAACCCGAGTTTTTTGAAGAGGTGTATTTTCACCGCTGTACCTCCAATGGCGGCCTTCAATTTGGCTTCAAAGATGGCAGCCACTCCAGTCTTATTAGAGTTCACTGGTTTGAACCAGCGAAAGACGCCATGACCATGTATCACGTGACGTGTATAGAGCCTACTGTATAGAGCTGTAACTGCAATATCATATGCAATGATTCATGCATTACAGTTTGTTGCCCAGTATGCGGTCAGTTCATATTTAGTCCGCTGTAAATCAGTTGCAATCCACGTCAACTATCTCAAACTGCCTCAGCAGCATGCAAATTTATTTCATAATAAAATATAGAAGGACTGGGAATTCTGTCCTTTACCTTGTGGAGATATTTAAAATTATTATATGTCCATTCTCTGCCCAGTATGCGGCCACATATTCCAATAACAGGTCTCCTCTATTAGGCATGTTTTAAGGGGGAAAACACACGAATGTTAGTATGTTTGCCTGTCACGATCCTTCCCAAAGATATATCTCCATCACTTGGTTACAGAGATAATATTCCACTTGTCATGACACCAAAAAACACACCTTTTAATGGACAGGTTTTAGGTATAAATCATTTGGACTAGCCCTTGCACCTATTTGTATTGCTAACATGGAAAGAGGTCAATGTAAACAATAACAAAACATTTTTCAGTACAAATTTATTTGCAATACAGTTTTTTCTTCCATTTTTTGAACAGCTTCATTAGCCAGTTTAAGTATGTCATCACAGACATTGGAATCTTTCAGTTGTATTCTGTACAAGCATGGAATGACTGCTCCTCCTGGTACATGTTGAGGTGGCCAAGGATTAAAACTTTTGCAAGGATTCCCTGTCTGTTCACTGAAACAAACATATTGTATATTAATGACTTAGTGTACATTTAACCTCTTAACGTGCAATTATTTTCTCTTGACAAGTAAAATTGTCTTGGCGTTAGACAAAGTAACAAAGGGTGGACCAGGGCGGTGGTGCACATTGCACCTTTATTACTTAAACCATTCTCTTATTTCATTCATCAAAAACATGTAATTGCGATATACCACTCAATTCAGTCAACTTTGGAGTTTTCCAGTATGATCCAAAAACATTCAGAAAGCCCCCTGGGCACTCGTCCAATGGGTAGCCCTGCAATTGTCCGAACTCTTTCTCCACATGTTTCATCTGTTACATGATTCCATAAATCTTTTGGAATTTTATCAATCTCGGGGATCCACACCAAACATGAATGTGGATCATGACAATTTCCACATTCTTTAGTGACAGGTAGTAAAATATTTTGAGGTGGTCTTATTTGGAATTTGTGATAACCTTTAATCACAGCATTGCTGACAATGACGAGTCTCATCCTATTGCAGATAGAGAACAGTACTAGCTATATATAGACATGCACTGACAAGGATTTTCGAATTGGACAAATAGTTTGTTTCTGAATCGTCACACAAAGGCCGAATATCTTACCAAACGGGTTTAAAAAATACCAGTTTTATACACAAAGATCTCTGAGTTGTTGGATAACAGGCAAGTCTGTAAAATAGGAAAATAGTTCTCAACGTTTTCAGCAAAGGCCTTTCAGTCGCCACTACTTTCAATTCCTATTTTACAGGCTTGCATGTTATCCAACAACTCAGAGAGCTTTTTGTATGCTGAAGCCGACTCTGAACCACCCAAGACGAACAGTTTTATACATATATGTGTAAGAATTAAAAGTTTAGCATATACTTCGTTCATACATAATTATGTTCATACATAATTTTCATATGAACTAGACATGTGGAATGTACATATTAAAATAAACACAACGCCATCAATAAATGTTCTCAAAAGTTACACTGATGGCAATAGAACAGTTCTTCTGAGTGAAAAACGTCAACATCAAATTCCATGGGAATGCATTCTATGTGCATCCAGAGATTGCATGAATCACACATAACCCAAGGATTGTTTTCATCATCGATGGGCAAATATTCCTCTGAGCACATACTACAGATATTCTCATCAATGCTTTCTGTGTCATTACTAAATGTTAGACAAGTTCTTTTAAGGTTTCTGCGCTTTCTCTGCATGCTGTGACCCTTGAGAAGTCTCTGATTCTCTCTGAGAAGTTTCTCCTTTACCATCATGATGAACATGTGATGGGTTCGTTGACTTGTATAGCTTATTCCAAGCGCTAAATGTGGGACTTCCGTTCAAGTCGCATCCTTCCTCAATTCTATGTCTGTACTTAGCCTGTGATGGAGTTGAAAGTGCAGCATCTAGTGCTTCAAATGCTTGCAGTGAAGGAGAGGTGCTATCTTTGTCAACCCGCTGGTTGGCATCAAAAGATTGATTGGATGGACCCAATAACCCTTTTGAAACTTCGCTTTTATCAAGTGGATAAATGCCAGATTTAATTAAGGAATGCAGCTGTAAGGATAGAAGGGCGCATGACATCTTCCAACGTAGACTTTAAAACAGAACAGAAGTTCTTCTTAGTAATATCTGCATTGGGATTTTGCTGTGTATATTCTCTTATTGATTTGTGCCAGCTTCATTTCATACTGCCAAATAACCCCACATCAGCAGGCTGCACAATATGTGTTGCATTCTTTAATAAAGCATATAAATATATACCTTTTTTTCTACAAGTTCAAAGGTAGCCAAATCAAGGTGAGAGTCATGACTATCGACAAGAAGAAGAACCGGTCTTTTTGGTGGCAAGTTTGGGATAAAGTGGTTTGCCAGCAACATATAGAATGTTTGAGTGTTCATGTAACCTGACTCGGTCATGGAAAAAACGCTGCCATCTACTCCTCCTTCCAAAGGATTATAAGTAACTGGAATTCGTTTTCCTGGAAATATAAAGTAAGGAGGCATCCATTGTCCACTGGCGTTGAAACAAAGAAGCATAGTAATACACTCCCTATTACCAGACATTACGTGATATGGTGCCTCTTTTTGCTTAGATGGACCAATAACTTTGCCAACACAACCATTCAAGTCAAATTCAGTCTCATCACAGTTCCATATTTGTCCTGGTTGATCCATCAAATCTTTTTTTAACAAGAACTCTTGATACTCTGAAAACCACTTATCCACATCCTCTTGAGTGATTCTTGCCTTTTTCTTTTCAAGAGGTCTTGCTTTTTGAACCTTAACTTGGGGATTTCTCTTCATATAACTTTCAAACCATTTATTTCCTGGTTTATTGTTTTTAAACGGTGTTGATCGACTATCCTTGTCTAAAAAATTCTTAACAGTTTGCAAAAGATCACTCTTCGAAACACCAAACCCACGGTTAGACATTTCAATAAGCCAATCTGCAATTTCTTCTGATTTGGTTAAAATTGGTGAAGGACCTTTGCACCTGTTGTATGCCACTTTCCCATTTATCCTGGACAGAAGAGCTGTTCTTTTTAACCCCCATTTCTCAGCAGCCTTTCTTGTGCTTAATCCTCCATCTTTCACATCCTTCATTGCCCTCAAGTATTTTTCTGATTTATCAGTTACATTAGAGGTATTTGTTCGCACTTGGCATTCCATTAGTGATCAATCGTGGGCATGTGGCTATGCAATAGTTTAGAAAAACATTGCATAAGTCAATTAAGCCTCATACCCCACCTCTCTCCCTGTGAACAAGGTAGGGAATTGACTTCAACCTTAATCATTATATTTACTGTAGAGTATAGACATCCTCTTAAATAATTCTCTATCTCCAATAAGCCTCTTTTTAGATGAAAAAATACATTTATTAAGCCCATGCACCCCCACTATTATCACAAATACATTGTAGAACTGTGTGTTATTATTAAAGATTTACTGTTGCTAAATATACATTATGTCATGCTTGAAAAAAAATCATATCATTTTATGGATTTAAAAAAATAAGCCCCCTCCCTAATAAGCCTTCAAATATAAGTGCTCGAAAAATTATGTGCTACTAGGGGTACTCCCACATTGGCAGATTGTATTTATTTTTCGCACAGGGGTGGGAGGGGGGGGGGTGGTTTGAAGACATCATTGTACCAGCTAAATTGTAACCGCCTGGAATTCAGTTTATTACCCCCTTCCCTGGAATTTCCAAGGAATTCATTGACAGATACCCCTGGAAAATGGCTTTAATCGCAGACCATTCCCTGCATTTTGGTCTCTAATCACCCCACCCCCTGGATTTCTACTGTCTTTTTCACCCCTTCCCCCTGGATTTTCCAAGGCCTTTTTTACACTCCTCCCCTGCATTTTCCAGTGTCCTCAACCCCCTGTGCGGATAATAAATGCAATCTGCCATTGGGCCTTGAAAGCCCTTCATCCAAAAATGTTTAAATTGATATATTGTTTATAAAACTATGTATTAAGTACTGTTTAATAAACGAGCAGGAGTGTTTTATTAGGTTTAAAGACACGAGCGTGCAGCGCAAGTGGCTTTAGACCTAATAAAACACGACCTGCGAGTTTATTAAACAGCTTCAAACACGACTACAAATCCTAATAAAACACGACCTGCGAGTTTATTAAACAGCTTCAAACACGACTACAAATTCAATAGATATACTGCCTTATTAGTATTCTTTATATAAGAAATACTAATGAGGACACGACAAACAATAGATACTGCCTTATTAGTATTCTTCATATAAAGAATTACTAATTAGGACACGACAACAATAGATACTGCCTTATTAGTATTCTTCATATAAAGAATACTAATTAGGAGTGTTTTATCAGGTTTAAAGCCACTGCACGTGACATATTACGGTTGACATGATTTGCCAATAAGCTTATGAATTATTAATGAGTGTTTGAAGTATAATTCTATATTCGGATTCATTTTCAGCAGCTAGATGCCATTTGATTATTATTTTGCATAAAGTAGTGACCTAAATTGTAAAAAATATATACTTATCTAGCTGGCTAAGGGACGGACCATTAGAAAAGTGATGGGGGGGGGGAACCAAAAAAAAATATTCCCAGAAAAAAATTAGGAAAAAAAATATTCCTAGGCATAGTGCAAAAAAAAATTCATAGCTTGGAAGATAGGCCTATAAATTTCACTTAAAAAAATTTCCAGTCGTCAAGTGAGAGAAAAACTATATTACTTCTATAGGTGTACCAAAAAAAATATTGCCTCTTAGAAAATCCCCCCCCCCAATCACTTTTCTATATGTCCTTGAAATATATATCAAACCCTTACAAAATATTAAAACTAATTAAAAGGAAATCAGCCTACATTGCAACCGATCTGTTTTCTAATTCTGTACTTGTATTGACTGTATAATGGCACAATACATCAGAAATTGAGCACTACTTTACATTGCATGTAACCTGAGAAGCAAATTACTACCACAATGAATTATTAATGATTTTACGTATTTATGACCTTTGGTCTCCATTTTTATTGTTCGCAAGCACTCAATATGAACATGTACTACAACATAAATGATTTACTTACACAGGGACTGTTTAACGCATTGTAAAGAGCGACCATTTTAATGATTTTAAACACACTCACCCATTAAATGTTGGTCGTCACGAAGAGAAAGAAGCGTTTTGATGCCTGCCAAAATGATCATCCAAATAAGGAAATGGTCGGCTTTGAGTCGGATTAATCCGTTTGCGATTTGTCAACTATTCAACGATCCAATTCGGAATTTTTTTTTCCGACTGGATACTGGTACTGACTGCATACTGGGCAACAAACTGTATAGCATGTGTGTTTCATTATAACAATTTAGGTTAAACTGATTTAAGCAAAGATGACTACATTTTCTTAACCTGTTAGGAAAACATGACTGCATCTTTTTGAACACAAGAATCTCCGCTAAATTAGACTTATAATAATACAAACACAAATTTGCAGTAGCTTTGGCATTTGCACTCTGGCTTGATAGGGGCGACAGCTTACCCCAAATGCGACTGCCAACTTTGCTGATAGCACTGATTCGAATGCCTTAGCCTGCGTCCATAATGTGTCCCGGCATTGACTACCTCTAGAGGTGGTGCTCAACCAGGGTTCGAATTAACAGATAGCGATACTAATTTTGCGATACAGTAATATAAAAAAATCACTATTCAACCTGAGAAGATTTCATATGTAAAAAAGTAAAACGAATAACACTGGAAACGTTTGTTTTGAAACAATTCTTTGTGTATTTTGAGGCAAAGCATTCTCTCATTTGCATTGATATTTCTGAATAGACTATAGAATTCTGTTGCGTTTCCTAATGGCCTCAAGCTGTGTTTTGATTTAATGTTTTAATATGATAAAGCTGACAGTATAAAATTGTGTCAAAATCCACTTGGGAAAGGTCAAATGTCATGTTACTTGTTCATGCAACTATAATCAGATTTGAATTTCACAATCACTTAAAACTAAAACTGTTCAATAACTTCCTAATAGTTTAATTCATAATGTGTAGTATGCGATGTACGCCAGTTAAATGTTTTGCTTCTGAGCTTTGCCATATTTACTTTATGTACAGTATTTTGTTTGTACTTTAATTTGCTCTCACTTTGAATAAATGCCTTTTAATCAAAATCAAAATGATTCCAGCTCTAGACGAAATTTTGATCTAGACAAGAAGAACGAAACCATTACCACAGCTGGAAAGAGCATCTTAGGATGAGTAAAATTGCAAAGTTTGGTCGTGATTTTGTATATATTTGCATTACACATGGGAAAAATAACCATTTTTGAGCCGAAATATATACAAAATTTGCGAACTTCGCAGGGCTATATTTTCTTCATTTTACACCATTTAGCAACCAATCTTTGCAGTTTTACTCATTCTAAGATGCTCTTTCTAGCTGTGGTGTTGGATTTCGTTCTTCTTGCCTTGATAAAAATGTAGTCTATAGCTAGAATCACCCATTAACTCTTTTAGATACGGTATTGCGCGAATTTTTACGGGTGATAATTGGAATTATTTAATTTTACATCGTCGTTTTCTCACTTTTCTGTGTTGTTAATCTTATACAACTTCCAAAAAATAAAGACTGCTTAATCTTTCTTATTATAACAGCCTTTCTGCTTGAAGATCGAATGCTTAATCCTTTTTTACTGTATATGCAACACAGTAATCACTTTGTAGAAATTCGCTATTCACTTTTTATTGCATGAGTCAATGGGTAGAAATTAGCTATTCATGTTTGAATATTTAATTCGAACCCTGTGCTCAACAACGGCACTGTGCTCAACATGTGTTCAACACTCAGTCTGAATGCAGTCTTACTTGTCCCAAGTGTCGAGAACATAATGTCTGTTGTGTTAATGTCTTCACCTCGGCAAAGAAATGGCGATGCGATACTTGGCAACCTTCGTTGTCTCAGAAGTCTCCAAGTTTGATTTGTTTAACCTCTGATAGAAAACGCTTGAATTAAGAACAACCTATTGTATGTGCACCAATTTTTCTTATCATCTAAGTTGTGTGCAAACATTCGCTTGAACATCGTCCATTGATGCGCCTCGAATGGTGTGTAATATTCGAATGTGGCACAGGGTTGTTGTTTCTATATGACAGCAACAATTTACAATGTCTAATATAAAGTTGAGATATTAAAGTATAGTATTCATTAGTTAATGGTAAACCAAGTTTTGTTTCAAGGATACTATTACAAATAAGTAGCAAGGTTCAATATATAAATGTTTGACACAACACTATGCTTACCAACACCTGAAATGCTAACCCTTTCACACATCGTGCAGATTCTCATGAAATTGTGACCATGAATTAGTCACAAAATTTTAACCAAATAAGATCAACTACTTCTATGACCCTGTTACTTTTTTCTCACTTCTCACTTGAAAGGGGAAATTAAGAGATGATGACTATTAGGATCTTAGTAACAGTTAAGTGGAGGAAAGACCAACAATTCTATGACTCAAAAGAGTTATTACCTAGAAGATCTTAAGCTAATTTTACACTTAAGGTGACTGTTTCATACAGGTTGTGCATCAAATGTCATTGACAAAACGACAGCTGAGGAGGCAACACCTGAAATAATGAGATTGGAAGAATTACAAGAAAGGATTGTTGATGATGCAGGTTGCATAAACACTATGTCAATTTAATTTTCGGCATAAATGCAATACACAGGCAGGTGTAAAAGTCGGATTGGATCGCCAGTCCGCGTCGGATTAGGTCGGATCGTGCAGGTATAAAAGTCGGACTGGATCGCATTGATGACCGAATCGCTAGTCCGGCCGTGCCAAATTGCCAAAACGAAAATACACGCTTCACATGTGAAATTTGAAGATGCAGAACTCTGATCAGAAACATCTACACTATTGTTTTCATTAGACATTATACTTATATGCAGCTTTATTATCACAAAATTTTAAAATAGCCATGGCAATAGCTGGATTCCGTCTGGTATAAGTATGAAACGAAAACTATCGGACGGATAAACTCGAAAAAATAGAAGACCCTCACCATCCAAGTTTCTTTTGAACGTTACGAGCAGAAACCCGTCTTGATTTATTCGTCTTATATAAATTTAAGACGGATTTCCGTCTAAGACGAGAAACTCGTCAGACGGGAAAGTTAGACGGAAAAGTTGAAACGCGGAGAACCCGTCGTTAACCGGATTTATACCAAGACGAGTTTCCCGTCTTGGACGGAAATCCGTCTTCTAATATGAATTCAGCTAATGACGCGTAGACGTTAAACAATGGGACTCGACTAATATAAAGCAAAGCTTAAAGTATAATTCACCGTCTTTCCATAACATTTTCCCAACACAAGTAAAGGCTTTTAAAGTGCCCCTAACCTGTTCTATTCATTTTTCCGACTTGCCACGCTGTGTAAATAACGCGGGAAAGATGCAAACTTCCATTTGTGTAAGTAACATTTCCCGGAATATCCTGATATTTCTAAATTTTCTAAAGATCCGACCTGATCCGACTTGGTCCGACCTAATCCGACCCGGACTGGTGATCCGGTCCGACTTTTACACCTGCCTGCAATACACACTTACATTGAATTTATAACTTTTAGATATCCCAGAAAAAACAACTGACAATACAATAATGGTCGAGGAAAATAGCAATGATTCCAAGACAGATTTTTGTGGTCAGACTGAAAAAGATTAATTTCTCAAAGAACCTAGAAAAAAGAAACAGAAGAAAATTATTCATGCTCAAAATAAAAAGATCAAACAGTTGCAGGCCACCATAAAGAGGTTAAAATCAAGCAAGATGCATCGGAGAAAGCACTGGAAAAACGGCCCAAAAACCTGGCCAATTTCATCAAGGCACAAATCAAACTTCATGGCATAAAGAAGAAAGGTAGAATATACTCACCTGAAGTAAAATCTTTCGCCATTTCAATTTATCGTGCAAGTGGCAAAGCATGCAGACTCCTAACAAAACTGTTTATTCTTCCAACTAAATCCTCATTGCATTGATCACGAGTGTTTCAGTGTGCTTTGCTCTCGCTAATCTAATTGTGCTGAGCCCACATGTAGATGTGGTCATCTGAAGTGAATGAGCGGTTACATATTCACTCTCAATCGAATGTTTTTCATGAGAATTGAAATTTTAAACAAGGAAGAAATTATCATTAATTAGAATGATTGTGAGGTACTGATCGGAATGAAATGTCGGAAATTTTCGAATGGAATCTAATGAATGAATTCTCTTGGGATTTTATATGTTTGGTTCGTGAGTTTGTAGTTTTTGTTTGACGATTATTTGTTCAAAGTGTAAAATAGAAGGATCTATGGTCGGAGAAAGAGAATACCGAAATATAGCGGGTGGTGTAGCCTGAAATCTAACCGATCAATCCTTTTGATACGGATATATGTGGTTTACTGTCCTGTCAACTTCAACAGACGCCCCAATTCATCACTATAACAATTAGGCATGAGTGTGATTTTCCCTGTTGAACTTGACAGCTGAGTAAAACTGTATTCTCAGTGTAGTTTATGTTTTGGATGCCTTTTGTCTATTAGTTCTAACTCGGATTTACATATGTTGTATTTTCTTTGCAAAACACACGTTCCAGAGCATGTGAACAATCGATCAGATTATGCAAAATGAGTTTATTTTCTTGCTCGCTCACCGGGTATCAAGCGATTGTATCGTTTCGGCGCAACCTGATTTTAATGTGAGAATAAGCCACAGTACAGTGATGCTTTGTTTTCGAAAACTCGCTGATCAACCCTCGAAATATTTCAATAAAACTTTGACATTGAATTGATCTTTCACAAGAACAATAGCATGCGAGCAGTTTAATTAGGCGTCATGGGGCTTTTCAGCAAAGAAAATATACATATCACATTCATTATTCTTCTCATGTTAATACATGCAGTGGTAAGATCGATATATATATATATATATTAAGATCTCAACTGTCCCTGTTCGAAAGAAGCTTAGGTATACTTTACACTCACCATTTTTTTGTTTATTACAAGTTTTTTATATATAAACACACATTTAGAATGTTCTAGAATGTAAAGTAACAAACAAAATACATGCATCGCTTACATATATCACAAACTTTTCCTCGGTGAGTCAAGTCAAAAATTTTAACGCACCTTTAAAAATCATTTTCATATGATTTGGGAGGAGAAAAACGTCTTGAAGTTCAAGTTTTACAAACACAAGAAATATCTTTACTTTTGTCCATAAACAAAATAAAACAACCATAAATAGAAACGAAATAAAACACAATGAAAAAAATAAAAAAGTCTACAAAATGAAAACAAAGTTGTATTTACGTGCATTACTGCTGACAAATCCAATGAAAATCCAGGCTCAAGTTTTCTTTAGATTGGCGCTTGAAACACTTGTGTGATATCAACAGGGCCTTTCAAAGGGGGGAGGCAAAGGGGGAAATTTGCCCTAGCCCCCAGTTTAAGGGGGGGGGGGCCAAATTTTCAAAGATTTCAAAAAAAGATTTCCTGCTATCCAAGGAGAAAGAAAAAAATCATGCAGATACAATCAAGAAAAAATATAATGCAAAAGAGAGTGCTCAAAAAAATTCCTACATGTAAATCTACTGACATTTTTGAGCAGGCACATTTTCTTAAAAGAATATGGGGTGAACAGTGGACAACATCATAGGGATTCTACTGCCTTTGGAGCCTATGACATATGATAGCCAGTGACGTTCCCTGGCAAAATTGATTCCCCCCCTGAGAAAATCTGGGCTTAAGATACAAGTTTATAAGTTATTTATACATATCTAAAATGCAAGGTAGAAAAAGTATTTTTGGATGGTTGAGACTGTGTGCGTTTTTTGATAACATAGCTCCAAACTATTAAAGCTTCAAAGGCCCATCTACAGGATGCAGGTTGAACATTATATGTTGATTTTAATATGAAAATGCCAGTTTAGAGAGTCTAGATTTTAAAATATTTCTGAACCCGATTCCCAACAAGCTATCTGTATAAACGATAGCTATAGCGTTACATATATTTGGTGGCACATTGTTGTTTCAGAGGGCAGTTAAAAATCGCATTATTGAAATCTTGTTTTACATATTAATCAAAGCACATTGAAAATTCCTTGGCTCCTCTTGGGATTCAGTTCTTGGGTTCCTCTGACTGAAAACCCCGACAATGTCTCTAATGATAGCTATATGAAAGCCTTATGAAAAAAATATCCTGCCACAAAATATATTGGGGTTTCATCTTGCGCTCCACTTTTACAGGGAAAAAATCTTGTTCCCCTGGGCAGAAAAATTCTTGCACAGTCTGAATCGTCCAACCCCCTCGAAAACCAAATGGTCCACCCCTAACTCCAAAAAAAGGGTTTGACCCATGTTGTAACAGGAATTTGTCCTGAAAAAGTTTTTGAACCTTAGTTTAACTGATATTCGAGCAGAAAAATGTCTTGACCCTTTTTTTTAATGTCCAGAAAAATTTTTTTACCCCTCCCCCCGCTCCCCAAACATTTTGGGGGGGAAATAGGGGCCCAAAACAAAAATTTGCCCCAGGCACCCGAATTTTCTGATAGGCCCTGGCTATCAATGTTATAAAGAGTACAGTGTTGCAGATAGGTGAACAAGAAAGGCTTATATAACACCTGAAAATCCTTGGTTTGTTCATAATAACCAAAAGTACTTTGTTATGTTTGAGCCACCACATCTGCTAAAATGTGTCAGAAACAACTTAATGAAATACTTGTTCAAATTTGGCTTGTACATTGAAACATGGAAAGATATTGACAGCTTTTACAACAATGACAATACTCTTGCCATACAAACAGTACCAAAGTTGACGAAAAGCATCATCCTAATTGCTTTTCTAAGATGAAAGTCAAGTATGCAACAGAGATCTTCAACCACACTGTAGCAGCTGCAATATGCTTTGGGTACAGCCGAGTTCCTTTTTGTGACTGGACGAATTAAGTGTCCTTCAAGGATGGCTGGTTACACTTAATGCTATTCTTCAAATGTGGGAGCACCTAAAAACAATGCATTGTTTCAAATTTTTATTCACCAGAAGACTAAACACAGATCCCATACAAAATTTCTTTGGTGCAATTCGTCAACAAGGAGGAAATAGTGACAACCCAACACCAGTTCAATTCACTTGGGCTTTCCGTAAATTCCTTGAATCTTCAACAGGTAATTGTGATCAAGACTTGGATACTATTTTGCTCAGTTTTCCATAGATAAATCAAGTATGCCTGTCCTGGTCAGCCCAAAAGAACAGCTAAATACCCTGGACATTGGTGTTACAGGTTAGTGATATGATTGTCAGTAATGGTCTTATTGAAGCCAATACAACTTGTTATGTGGCAGCCCTTACCAAACTGACAGATATCTAGCAGATATATGTCACATTCTGCATATCTGCAACATATAGGAATCTGGCCCCATAACATATCTGTCACAGTTATGTGACAGATATCTGTCACAGTTATGTGGCAGATATCTGTCGCAGTTATATAACTGATATACAATTTCTCGTTTTCCCAATTCCACTCATGTTTATATAACTGTATATCAACACGGAAAATGTTTTATATTTGTTAAATACATGGCCAGAAATATATGAGTGCCTACAATACAATACAATAGCTTTTATTTAAACACGATTTGTCTAATTGCAGCACAAGTGTGGTCGTGCAACTATAATTACATTACATGTTACAATACAGTTTATGAATTTCCTAAATTATTATAAACAAACACTAAAGTTAGTAATAAACACAAAAGTTAGTAATTATGTCCAAAAAGTCTCTGTCTTTAAGGGATGTCATCTGTGCTGTATAGGAACATTCCTGACATTAGTTCGGAAGCTTGTTCCACAAAACTGATCCTCTGTACACAATGGACTTCATCATTATTTCTGTCGCGCATAATGGTAAACTTAACCTGTTCTGACCTCTAAGGTTATACGCTTTTATGATACACTCAGTGAATAAGCTTGAAATTCTCTTTATGAGATAGGCCAACCAGCCTATGTTTATAGTGCCATCCTAGGGACTTTCATCCTGCTTTGAGTAAAGCTTCACCAGCTTCAGCAGTCCAATGAAGTCTGTAAATAATTTTGGCAGCCCGGGCATGCATTTTCTCAATTCTGTCAAATAAAGTCACATTGCAACTTCCCCATACCAGGATTCCATAGGTAATAGAAGGGAGACTTACTTATAGAAATCTTGCAACATTGGCTTCGGTAGAAACTGCACAGATTTTAGCAGATTCAATTTCCTTGCAAAGCTCACCAAAATGTCATTGACACGTTCGGAGAACTTAAGATCACTGTCTATGGTCAATCCTAGACACCTTGTTTTGTAGACTATTTTGACTGATATGTTACATAACTTTATTTCTTCAAGGGGGCCTACAAACCTCTTTTGCTTCAATATCATATACTCACACTTCCTAGGGTGAACAAATATACCAGAATTCGTGCACCAATAAGTTACCTTTTCTAGAATCTGATTTACTGCCGCCATTGTCGAATCCAAAGTATCTCCTACACAGTATAATGTTGTGTCATCGGCATACATTTCTATAGTTCCTTCTCCAGCATATGTGCAATCAGGTAGATCATTGCAAAAGAGTGCAAATAGTAATGGACCCAGAACTGATCCCTGGGGGACTCCACAATCCACTCGCTCTGTCAAGGAGTTTACAGAGCCAATAGATGTATATTGCTATCTTTCAGTCAGATAATCTTGTATCCAAGTCAGCAATTCCCCAGTTATTCCGAGGCATTGTAACTTTTCTAACAGAATTGAATGTGGCACAGCATCGAAAGCTTTTCTGAAGTCTATAAAAACTGCGATGACCACCTTATTTAGGTCTATGTATGTCCTCCAAGTTCCTGTCATATGCACAAGCAGCAGTTCAGTTGAAAGTTTCTTTTTGTATGCCCACTGGTGTTCCGTGACTTTTGTTGGGTATTCGCTCATATGATTTGAAATAAGATTGCTTATACCTTTTCCCATTATCTTTCCAGGTGCACTCAACATTGACAAGGGTCTGTAATTGTCACTTTCAGTCTCATCGTCTTTCTTATGTGCAGCCTTAATGGACCATTCCCCAATTAACCAAAAATTTGGACTCAACAAGTCTAGAAAAAATTTCATCACAGCTTGAAAGAGCATCACAAAATTAGTAATATTCCAAAATTTCGTTGCAAAATGTTGTAAAATGCGGATAATATGGCATTGCGAAATTTGCAATTTTCAGTCATTTTAGATTACAAATGGGAAATGGTTACCACTTTTGTGCGTAATACAAAATGACTGAAAATTACAAACTTTGCAAGGCTTTTTATTATCTGCATTTTGCAACGAAACTTTGGAATATTACTAATTTTGGGATCCTCTTTTAAACTGTGATGAAATTTTTGTTTAGGCTAGTTAAGATCAAAATTTTGGAAAAGTGGTAACCATTTCCCGTTTGTAATCTAAAATGACTGAAAATTGCAAATTTCGCAAGGCTATATTATCTGCATTTTACAACATTTCGCAACGAAACTTTGGAATATTACTAATTTTGTGATGCTCTTTTATGCTATGATGGAACTTTGTCTAGACTTGTTGAGATCAAAATTTTGGTTAATTGGGGAATGGTCCATTCTGGCTACTTTCCATATGTTCGGTATAGTCTGTGTTTCAGCGCTGTGTTTAAAAATATATGCTATCGATTTTTACAATTGCTGGCCCAACTATTTTAAGCATCCTTGGGCTGACTCCATCAGGGCCAATAGCCTTGTTAGATTTAAGTTCTGTTATTTGTTCCTTAACAAAGGCGTCAGTAATTTGTATTTTAGACAACGTTGGAATTGTTGGGACAATTTGTGCAGAAGTGTAATGGGTTATTTGAGGGTTTTGATTTTGATTTGCAAGTTGCTGTCCAACTGTCGCGAAATGCTTGTTTAAATTTTCTGCTTTCTCGGTATCTTCTGTTGCCAATGTTCTGTTTTCCCTCCTTCTAGCTTACGACAGTCCGTAACATCATTAGATAAATTTGCGAAATATTCGTTTAAATTCAGATGTTACCTCATTCCTTAATTTACGATATTTTAAAAAAATGTTATCATCTCCCGTATTCTTTGCAAGACACAGAAGCTTAAACCTCTTGTTCATTTTATGTCTTAGTGTACCTACGGAGTTTAACAGACTTGAGAGGAGCGTGTATGTTAGAAACTTCTTGAAATATCTCTTTCCATGCCCAATAAGAATCGTCTGGGTCATCAAACACTTCAACTACTGGCCATGGGGCATTCTCTAAATCCCTTCTAAATGCAGGCATTTCCAGCTTTTTATAATCACGGGTTTTGCTGGTGGCTTTTTGTCTTTAAATTAATTTTTGTAAATATTAGGGAATGATCGGACAAGCCAAAGTCTACCATAGTATTAGCAAGGACTAGTTCAGATGTATTGGTGACGACTAAATCAATCAATGAGGAACTAGTCTCCATATATCGACACTAAATCGATCAATGAGGAACTAGTCTACTAGTGTCACATGCCCATCGAGCGGAACAGACGTGTTTGTTATCACTCCTGTGTTAAGCGATTTTGTTTTGGAAAATATTGTTTTATTTGTATTTCAATGACTTGCTAAGTCTGTTAGGAGTGTTGGGCTATATATAAAAGTTATAGATGTGTCCTCTTAAATAAAATTTTGAAATAAATAGTACATTAGTTCGCTCGGATATGTCGAAGGACACAAGAAGCCGCTCGGATCTACGTAAAGAACTAGAAGCCCATTTTAAATCTGATGAATTTATAAATGCGGTTAATGGCGTGATAAGTAAAGAAATGGGTGGATTCCTGGTTTCAGAAGAGTTCAAAACTATGATGCTATCAACTACTACAGCAGGTGTATCTGAAGTAATGTCTAGCACTATTGAATCTCTCGTAAAGAAAGAAATCGAAGCATCTGTACAACCTTTAAGAGATCAAATCTCAGTATTAAAAAGCCAAGTAAACAAAGCGAAATTACATTCTAATGATAATGAACAATATTCAAGGTGATGTAACCTAAGAATTGATTGAACTCGTCGGGTCAGCAAAGTTAAAGAGAGTTCTATATCGCCTCATGCGATAATTGTTAAGTTTATCTTTTATCAAACAAAGGCAAAAGTACTGAGCAACCGTCATAATTTGAAGCGCCGTATATTTTTTGTAAATGAAGATCTTACTATATTTAACACAATTGTTTTTGAAGGCCCGAAGATCATTAGATAAGTTACCAGTATGGACCGCAGATGGAAAAATTCCGGTTAGGTCAGCGAATGCTAAAATTGTACGACTGAGGAAAGTAGAGGACATTGAGAACATGTTAATTGTTAGTTAAAATTTTTTTTACCCACATCCTACATGGTATACATTTGTACTTATAGCATGCTTTAATGCTTTATTTATCTTCTATCTCAAACATGCTTTTATTATATTTTAATATTCCGATATTTGTGTGTTCACTTGTGCAGCCCGAGGTAAGTTTATTGTGTATTAAATTTTGCAATAGGGGTTAGTTTAGAGATTTATAGAGCAGCTATCGTGGTGTTTAATCGACGTGTATGTCAAATTCATAAGAAATTAACAAATTTGTCTTCGCTTTTTTTGTAAATCCTTAGTTAATGGTGTTATTTTATATTTAATATTGTGTATACCATTGATGGTAGCTGGAGATATTGAGAGCAATGCTGGTCCTCCTCGAAATGTAACTTTGAATATGGGTCACGTTAATGCTCGAAGTTTGAATATTGAAGATAAATTTGATGAAATATGTTGTCTTGTCCATAATTTAAATTTGGACATTTTGGCCGTTTCAGAAACCTGGCTAAATGACAGCATTTCTAGGGATTCCTTAAATATTCAAGGTTTTGCACCGATAATCCGTTTAGATAGACAGAATGGTCAGAGGGCCGGTGGAGTTGCATTGTATATCTCATCTAGTATTGCATATAGGCAATGGTTGGATCTCAAAAGTTGTGAATTTGAATTGTTGTTTGTTGAATTTAAAATTTGCAATACTAATTTTGTTTGTGCAGTTTGTTATCGGCCACCAAATTATAGTGCTATTATGAACTCATTTGCAAAATTGTTTGGACCGAATACGTTTAATGCCTAATACCTTTGTTGTACTCCTTGGGGATTTTAATGGGTTCTGTATCACAAAGTGCCGATTTTCGTGCTTGATTATAGTTGGATGCTTGTTTATAGTTGGTTTGAAGTATCAAAGCCCTGGTGAACGACAACAACAACGCTGTGCAAGGCTGTAAGATGAGTAAACTTGTGTTATTTCAAAACTTGGTTTACTCGGAACAGTTTGATATCGTATGTGTGTGTGAAACTTGGCTTCATGAGGGCGTTTTGGATAATGAAATTCTCCAAAACTATACTGTATATCGAAATGATCGTTTGAATAGTAGAGGCGGCAGGGTTTTAGTTGCTATCAAATCTGACCTTCGCTCGATTAGAAGAAATCATCTCGAGGGAACAAATTGCGAACAAGTTATGGTTGAAGTATTCCCTTTGGGCCACCCTAAGTTAATTATTGGTGTATTTTACCGACCACCTAACGACAATATAGACTCACTTCTAGAATTGCATTCAAGCCTTGATAAATTGGATGAATCTTGTCGACTTATACTTGCCAGAGATTTTAATTTACCTAAAATTGACTGGTCCCACGATTACCCCACACCAGCTTCAAATAATAACCAAAATGAAGAACTATTTTGTGAAATTATAGCTGACAACTTCCTTAGTGACTTGGTTACTGGCCCTACCCACATACAAGGAAATAAGCTTGATTGTATTCTTTGCAATCATACAAGCATGATATCGAATGTGACTTGTACTCAACTGCATAACATTTTCCCCACAGACCATTATTTAATCAACTTCGAGATAAATATTTGCTGTAATAGAGCTAAACCAGTGAAACGTTCTGTCTATGATTATAAGAGTGCTGATTTTCCCGGCCTTCGCACACATCTTAACTATGTTCCTCTTGACCTAGCAATATCCGAAAAGACGGACATAAATGAATGCTGGCAAATTTGGAAGGACTTGTTTTTAACCTCTGTTGAGGAATTTGTGCCAAAGAAAACGGTCTCTGATAAGAATACACCTCCCTGGATTGATCGCGAAGTGAAATATCTCATTAAAAAAAATACACGGCCTTGCGCCGCTATCGCTTAAATCAAACACAGCAACGTAAAGAAAATCTCCGGCGAATAACTCAAGAAGTCAAGGATATGTTAAAACGTAAACATGAGGACTATTTAGCAAATATTAAACACTCTTTTGCGGACAATCCCACGTTATTCTGGTCATATCATAAGGCCATTCACTCGAATAAACAACAGTCAACAATTATCACTCACAGCGACATAATAGCCACAACAAATCCGGAAAAAGTCAATTTGTTTAATTCATATTTTTCCTCTGCGTTTCAACCAAAATCTGATCGGACTTGTTTTGAGTTCAACGATGCGTCTGAAACAGTTATGCAAATATCTGAAATTCAACTTGAAACTAATGAGGTTTGTGAATGCTTAATAACGCTCGATACAACAAAAGCATGCGGGCCTGATGAAATTCCTGCTCGCATATTAAAAGAATGTGCATTGGAAATCTCTCCTTCCCTATGCTCCCTTTTTAATACATCACTTAAAATTGGCAAAGTCCCTGACGAATGGAAGAAATCGAATGTAACTCCGGTGCACAAGAGGGATTCGCGAGAGAATGTTTCCAACTATAGACCGATATCTTTGCTGAGTATTATTTCTAAAGTAATGGAACGTTGTATTCATAACCGGGTTTATCCAATCCTCTCTGCACTAATAAATAAAACACAACATGGTTTTCTATAGAAGCGATCATGCATTACCCAATTATTGTCTGTACTGCATGACATTGGGAACAATCTGGACAATAACAAACAAGTAGACATGATTTATTTAGACTTTGCTAAGGCCTTTGATTCCGTCGACCACGCGATTCTCCATCATAAACTTTATGCGCACGGACTCAGAGGTTCTATATTGCTCTGGTTTAAGGATTATTTAACTGATAGATGCCAACGCGTGGTGCTAGAAAATGTTGCTTCTGAATGGTCCCCTGTTACCTCTGGGGTACCTCAGGGGAGCATTTTAGGGCCATTGTTATTTACAATTTTTATCAATACTCTGCCTGATTCCCTATCACCTGCATCGAAAACCGCTCTTTACCCGGACGATTCAAAAGTATATCGACCTATTACATCTCTGGTTGACTCCATGGCCCTACAACAAGACCTGAATAACCTTGATGTTTAGCGTCAAAAACAGTCTACAGTTTAATTCATCTAAATGTGAAATCCTCACAGTTACAAGAAAGAAAAATCCCAGTACATTTCCATACAACCTGGCTGGTAATGATCTTGTTCGTTGTGATGAAGTAAGAGATTTGGGGATAACAATAACATATAATCTTAAGTGGGATTCTCATGTCACACAAATTCGATCTACTGCAAACAAATGTCTGGGTCTCCTGAAACGGACTTGTTATGATTTACCTGATACACGAGCTAGGAGAGCTTTGTATCTATCCCTAGTTAAATCGCAACTAAGTTACGGTTCTCAAGTATGGTCCCCTGAATCTGCTACTTTGAAGAAAAGAATTGAAGGCGTGCAACGACGTGCTTCGTTGTGGATTTTAAGACTTAAACGAGGGGCTTAGCTTACGTGGATCGCTTAAAGAAACTAGATCTCCTGCCACTTTCTTATGATAGAGAGATCAAAGATTTGACTTTTTATTATAAATGTAGATATGGTCTAATTGACCTCGATACAAATATTTTTACACCTCTTGTCAGTAGTAGAACAAGACGGGGGTCGTCAATGTATTTACAGACCCCTTTTTGCAAAACTAGTACTTTTAAAACATCGTACTTCAATAGAATTGTCCATCTATGGAACTTAATCCTCAAGTTAGCTCCATCTTGTATATTTGCAACTCTCAGTAGTTTCAAAACATTCTTGTACAAGACTTACAAGGAACTTTTGACAACAACATTCGATCCAGATTTACCCTGCACCTATTCATTGTGTAGGACGTGTCCTTATCATTCCTATTTTATCTATTTTAAATGCTTGTATATAATGGTTATTATAGTTACGCTAGTAGTTTGTAAATTTTAGTCAGGCTGACACCTTGCATGGAACCTCGTCCCGTTCGTGTCAAGCCTTATTTAGTATGTGCAGTACTGAATTAAAGTTGTTAAACTAAACTAAAAACTAACTTAAAGATTAAATTGCTATAAATGCCTCGGTGTCACTTTAGACGAAAAATTAAACTGGGAACACCATATTGATATGATTATTAAGAAAGTTAATGCAGGCATTGCAGTAATTAAACGAATGAAAACCTGTGTTCCTCAGGAATTCTTACAAACAGTTTACAACGCCTTAATACAACCCTATTTTGACTACTGCTGTCAATTGTGGGATACCTGTGGAATCGTCCTAAAGGAAAAACTACAAAAATGTCAATCCCGAGCTGCTAGAGTAATAACAGGAGCATCTTATGATATTAGGTCGGCCGATGTTCTTGCAACTTTGGGGTGGCAAACTCTTGACAATAGGCGAAAATACTTGAAATCCATTTTTATTTACAAAATCTTAAATAATGAAACTGCTCCAAACCTGAAAGAAATTTTTTTGAAAATAAGTGATTGTCCAATTATACACCAATTAAGAAATTCTCAAACAGATCTGATACTTCCATTCCCAAAATCACAATTTAAGAAAAAGACGTTCAGTTCTAGTGGAGCAACTCTTTGGAATAACTTATCAATTACTGCAAAACAATCCAATTCTATGAGTTGTTTCAAAAGACTAATGAAGCTACATTTTCGAAAACAATAAGTATGTAAATAGTTTTGTTACTTTTGTATGTTTGTTATGTATTTATGTTTGCTAATTGTCTAAAGAATAATCATGTAAATAGTTTGTATTATGTATATGTATTAGTCTTAATCTTACACGTCCCCTATGGAAATCATCGAAAGATATTAGGGCTAACGTGTTTAAATAAATTTTTATGTATATGTACATGTATGTATGTGTGTATGTATGTATGTATGTAACACCAACATAGCGGCTGTGACGTCATGTGCAAACGCTCTATTTTTCTATAAATTTCACCAATCTGCCCCAAGCGAATAATTAAAAGTCTAACAGGGGTTTTAGACGTCGTCCAACTGATCCAAGCTCTGTTGACAACGGCAAAATGCATATTTTCACGTCACTCACGTCAGGTAGTTTTTCTAGCAGAGTTGCTCTGTTCTGTTGTACTCATTCGAAACTGTATTAAATACATACGAAAGTAAAGATATAACTAGACAAAATGTCCATACAATCATGTAATATTTCACTATGTTTAGCCTTAGCCGTCGTCCTGACGCCGCCGTCGCAAATTTTTTTCCGTAGACAGTCGGACTTCTCATTGATATCCGACGCATCATTGACCCGCGCCCCTAAAGAAAACATTCAGCGGATACTCTTATCAGATGCGCTTTCCGATGTTTTAAGTATGCCTTTCAAACATCATGGATACAATGTATTAATTAATATAAATACATCTATATTTATTCTCAATAGATTAATAATAAATAGATTGATTAAAATCCCATGGTGGTAAAAGTAGCTACGAGGCATTCAGTGGCTTAGCATTAATATATTAAATTTTCATAGTGTTAAAGGTACAGTAGCTCTATTTTTCAGTGGATACGCGGATGCGCAGTCAACTAGTTATTGTGGCTTTGTGCTTTATAAAACTTAGTCTTAGGATGTTTTCACGCATGATTCTGGCGTAATTGAAGAAATCGTCTGCAGGTCAATCGTTTTTGGAGATGAGACCATGTTTTCTCACGCTGACGTCCGATTTTCGACATGGGATTCGAGGTTGCCATTACAATTTTCTATGAATGCTGAAAGTTTGTCACACGCGTAGAGTTCCTGGTTAGAATGACTAAAAGAGAAAACACATGCTTGCGCTTCTTTTATGGAAAGCCACAGCTGGCTTAGAGTGATCAAACGGCATTTTGTTGGGTGCTTTTAGCATTATACGGCGGTGCTTTCGGCATTATACACGGCGCTTTCGCCATTATACGCGGTGGTTCCAGTATTATACGCGGTGCTTTCACCATTTATATACGCTGTTCTTTTGCAATTATACGCAGTGGTTCGAGCACTATATGCGGTGCTTTTAATATTATACGCGATGCTAGCTTTCATTCAACATTATTTCCATATTCTTTCCATGACATGTATATGATTTAACGATTGCTTAAATTTGGTATGTGGTTGACAAATTCTTTTTGCCTATGGTCTGCATGGACAATGACATGTTTTTGACATAAATTAATATAACGCAGCGAATGCGCCAAACAGTATAAACGCGGCTGAAATACGATATTAAAATCTTAAATGTGCCGTATGATTTTTTAATTATGTTTTAGAATTTACAAATGCTTTGTCATTTGTATTTATACTTGTACTGCATCACAAGGCAGTACGTAAGTGAAAAAATTCCACATGTGAGATTGTCTTGTATACATTTTTGCTTTCTTTGATAAACATTATTAAACACGCAAATTTTAATTAGTGAGACGCAATGTTAAATGTCACCTGCATGTCATTGCCCTTTAACCCCTGGTCTAATTGGCCGCTTTTGAAAATGTTGATCATGACGAACCGCACTGCCTTAATTATGCAAACTTTGTGTTTTAAAAACGGGTTAGGATAAAACGCGGATACGGACGGACGGATGAATGACGGACGGATGAATGACGGACGGACGGATGGCGACGGACGGACCGGACGGATGACATATATATGTCATTATATAGTCTGCGCGCAGCCGCGCGCAGGGTAGTTAGTGGCTTACGTCTTCGCTGGTTGTTATACTTTAAAATAATTTTGTATTTACCGAGAAATCAATATTCCGAGTATATAAATATATAAACTGGGATGTCACACTGATAGCTTGTTTACATTTCCTGGAGCATCATGAAATCTTATGTTTAACCACGGTGGTTTAACGCATTAGCTGGCAATGCGCCCTTCCCTTGTCCAACACCAGAAGATTTTACTCGTCAGTGGTATAGGGTACTGCCAGTAAATGGGTTAACAAACCTATCTGCCAATGGCTCTTGTTAATTCATCAACACAGTAATGACCCCTACTTTAGTATTTACCCTGTCCAACGCCAGACGATTTTTAATACTCAGTCAGTGGTAGGGTACTGTCAATAAATGGGTTAACAAGGATAACAATAATAGGATGTTTCTAAAGGACTCGTTCAACACCCTGTAGTTTGTCTTTTGCTGTCAAAGGCAGCATTACTGCCCTGTGGGTAACCTAGTATAAAGCATACTAATAGTATCAAACATTGACTGAGTCTTGTAAGATATTTCCTTTATAGTATCAATTCCTAATATTGTCTTAGTAATTAGTTTGTGTATATTAGACAGAGGCAATAAGATCAGGTATGTCAGTACGTATATCTTATATCCAGTGAAATAGTAACCAGGCTAGATGATATGATATACTAGTGGATGGGTATTCTGCAATACTTCCAGAACTTCCTCTCTTCAGTTGGGATTATACATAGTTTTAACTCGCAATAACAGTTTTTGAGTATTTTCGGAACCAGAAAAATAAGTTTGTAGATTTGCTATGTCATCGCGGAACAAGTCGTCCATCTTTCTACATTGGTCGAAGAAGAACAATGTGGAGTGATGGTCATGTATACTATATAGCGAACCAGTGGGTTACGCAGGATACGAAGGGATCAATATATAACTCGCGGAGGCCTGGACGCGGATCAACGATGCGTCCGACTATCAATGAGGAGTCCGACTGTCTACCGAAAAAAAAATTGCGCCGCCGTCTTATACATGCGTAAATTCCCCATTGACCCCAGAACGATTCCTTTTCCGTCATTTTGACTCATTTAATTTACTACAGTTTAATTATATAAGCAACGAAATTGTTCTTATATAGGTTTACACGTTTTCCTGACGTTTCTTTATGATCAGCTGACTCTTATTGTCACGTTAACTCTGGGTGTCGTTATAATAAAGGTTTGTGTACAGAATATTTTAGAGGCTTTCTCTTCCATTTGGAATTGGATTCATGATCTCCAGTACCGTAAATTAACCCCCCTCTGAAATAAACCCCCAATCTCCTGCTCGAATCTATGTAGACTGATAACTACCACTCCACCCTTCAAAATTTCCTATAAAGTGCCTTTTGCCTAAAGTGCATTGTACCTTTTGCTGTTTTTCCAACAAATTTGATTTCCTTTATTTAGAGATTTCGTTTCGTTCAGGGTTTTTCATGGCTTTTTCAATCTTCATTGAATTTTGAAACTCGGTGTTCTCAACAAAAGTTTCAGTGCAGTAAAAATATGACGTGGGCAGGGGCTAATTTCCATGAATTGGCCAACATGTTAGAGGGGCTATTCGCCTATTCCTCCCCCCCCCCCTGGGAACACTTTAGGGACCGCGTTTCTGTAGCGTATCATAACTTATACATCTGCTAGCTGTCGCCTGTGCTGTTTATGTGCGTGTGATTACAATGCAATTAACCTTCTTATCAATGCTAAATACTAGTCAGTAGGAAATGGGAATAAAAAGCCGATTTTGAATGAACATAATTTAAATATTTTGCAAATTGAAAAAGCCATTATTCACATTATTTTGACGAAGGTTTGAAAACCTGAAATTTTATCCGGAGGAAGAGGACACTTTTTGCAACTGTGGATCATGATCTGCTTCCCATTTTGAGCTGTTCTAAAGGCATGTTAAAGCTAAAATCGTGCAGATTCCTGGCATTCACCCCTGGATCCCCCGGGCTCCACCACCCTCCCCAGTTCCCCTGCTGTTTAGGTAAACTTAATCTTTCCTACAAAAACGGACCTGGCAGAAAATCCTGAAAAATCCCCTGTTCATCTTGCAGTTTGTCGTAGCCTCTTCAGTTCTCCGCTTGCTGATGGTTGAAACAAAGAACGTGAGGTTTATAATAGCTGCAGGCCTTGCCCAAGTCAGTGAGTTCTCCTTTGTTGTTGGAAGTCGAGCTCGACGCCTCGGATTAATAACCAGAGAGGTATGTCCATATGTAGCCTTTTTGGACCAGGAACTGGTCCCCAATCCCTACTAATCTTGTTGTTATTGCTAGACAGATTTAGATCGAGTCTTCGATCTAAATCTGTCTGTTGTTGTTGTTGTTAGGGGGCGACGCTCTTCGAAAAAAGCCTAAAGCCGGTTTTCCACTTCGCCCGTATCATAGAATAAAGATCCATATAGAAGGGCCACTTACGTCGGAAGCTTTGAAGTTTCTGTCCTCGCGCATGTCGCATTACGCATGTTGGCCGCCATTTTCCTAGCCAGTCAATGACATTTTCTGGCCAATAAACACGCTGTACTGGCTGGCTGCTCCGCCTTCTGGCCAGTAAACTGCATATTTTTGCATAAAAAAACGAGGACACGTTGCACCCCTGAGTGGCCCTTCTATATGGATCTTTATTCTATGCCCGTATCGTAACGAACCGTACTGGTGAACATGCGCAGATTGAAAAGAGGTTTATAAATCCACGTACTTCCGGGTGTATTCGCGTATCAAAATAAAAAGTTCGTCGCAAGTCAACTTTTTGGCGTACTACGGAAGTACTAACCAATCAACATTTACGAAATTTTGAAATTTAAAAACGTTTTTGATACGTTTCGGTACGATACGGTACGCTTGAAGTGGAAAACCGGCTGAAGGCTCCTTCATTTTGAGTCCGATCGTCATGAAATTTGACACGATGATTCCAAACGATATTCCTCATCGACTGACGGTGTTCGATTTTTTATTTTCGATTTAGGGGCAACGTACAAGCAATTATTGTCTGTAGGCGTGGAATAATTATATACATATCATCAATATTCACAACAAACCCCAACCATAACAAAGACAATTGTTAATTATAATTATTAACAATTTAATCAAAATTGAATGGTTAGTCGCTGGTCCATGACTGTCTTTGTTATGGTTGGGGTTGTCTGTTAATGACGTGGTATTAGTAAGCTGAAAACCTCAATTGCCCACCAAGAATTAATTCTTCACAGTTCACACACAAATTGAACAAATATTTAAAAGCATTAATTGTTTGCTCATAATACTACACAGAAAAATGCGCTAATTGCATCAAAGTGCACGTAATTTGCACGTACACAAATTTGCTTTATATTTGCACATAAAGCAAAACATTTAAGCAAACGCTGCCAATATAAAGCGACTCCACTTCGAGAACCATCATTTAATTGTCTAGTTTTTCGTTCGACCATTTAGATCATTTTGACATATTTAATAAAATGCCTCGCCGAACCAACATGTAGTGCAAACAATGCAAACGTTTGAGCTGTAAAACGATCGATCAACGTGGTGATCAACGAACTGATAACTTGCACGACATACCAACTCGGCCAGTTCCTATTCCAGTAGTACGATCGTACTTCTTTAACTACTTCACTGCCCCTGTGTGAGCAATTCCCCAAAGTAAGGTGCATTCAAGTGAGGTGCATTCTCGATCCCAGAGCCATTTTCACTCGGTCACTCGTTGAAAGTTATAGGCTCTGGGTTAGACGACTAAAGGGAGACATCTGCTATTTCCCAGAAGTTGAGCACTTTCGCTAGGCAAAATTATTCTATCAAAACATGTCAACACAAATACTTCGTTCTTCGTAATACTTCTCTGTGAAAATTGTTACGGGTGCTAAAGCATCCCAATTCAAGAGTATGCGCTTTAGAAACTACTGCAAGTTTCAAAAAACTGCAAGTTTTCTTGCACTTCCGACTCCGTGTATCCCAGGGTCTATGAAGGTCGCGCGCGGCCAAGAGGATGAGTGAGGTGCAAAACGATCTCCAGGGAGGTGGGCACCTCCTCTCAAAATCCGGCCATGAAATGGAATTTTGGAAACCCGATTTTATTTTTAAAACTATATGGATGAACACAGTGAACTTCTGTCCCCGGCTGAACTTAATTATTGTCTTTTCTTTCAGATTTATTTGATCATCCTAAGTGTAACGTCACTTAGCCTATTTATCGCGCCATTATTGTGGAAAGTCGCACTATGGAGATATGCTGGAAGACGTATTCATGCGCCTTATATACTGGTCAAGATCATTTCAATTCTGTTCAATAAACTGGTACAGCTTTTTCCAATGTAGATTATTTGTACAATGTTTCTGCTTGTACAATGTACAATGTACAATGTGCAATGTACAGGGGATAGTCGTACGAAAGCCGCGGATATTCACCAGCTATTATTCTGCGAACTCGAGTCTATGCATGAGCTGACATAATTTTCTGATTTCTGTTCATGTTTTTATCTGTTGTTTTCAAAAATATCGTTTTTAACCAGTTTAAATATAGAAAATTTATTTGCCAACCTCTGAACAATTGCTGGGCGTTTTTTCAGTGTGTTATTATTCCTGCTAAGGCTATAAAAGCGAATAACTTGCTGTTTCCTCGTTCGCAAACTAGGATTGCGAGAAGAGAGCCAACCAGATCGCAGAATAGCTTATATCCGGTAGCTGTCTACATAATAAAGCGCAATTAGCCTTTTTAGAACAGGGATAGCAAGCAGTGAAAATGAAACTTTCTGTAACTATAGTTGCAAGTATAATCATTATAAATCGATTCACAGTTAAATATTTGAAAAATTATTTTCACATCGCTTAGATCTTTCACGTTGTTTATAAAATAGTACCCAAAAATGGCGGATTTAGACGGCCGATTTTTCCGCCATTTTGGGGGTACTGCCTACAACTTTTTATTATTAGAGTTGTTTGTATATAATGGTAAATTTACAGTTTCAACTTTTAAAAGTCGCTTTTCACGTTGTTTGAATTGTCTAGAATCTTTCACGAGGGCAGATAGTACCCCAAAATGGCGGATTTTGGTCCTTATGAGAAGGGCTAATTAAATAACCGGATAGTGATGTTTTCAAACTTTCTAAAATTATTAAAGACCATGTCAAGAACGTTCTGCGCATCAGTTCTGCTCATAACAAAGGGGGACCTGCAGATATAAACATTACCCAAATTTTGCATCCAGTTTCGAACTTTGAATTGAAACAAATTTAGATATTAGTTTAAATATTAATTTACAATAGCGAACCAGAAAAGTGTTATATAGATATTCAGTTAGTATGTCTTATTTTACAATTATAGCAAAATGTAAACAGGATTTGTTTACATTACGGACTTGATATGGTCTTTAAGTAAGCAAGTAAGGAAGGAAGGAAGCAAGTAAGTAAGTAAGTGAGTGGCGGTGCGCTTATCATCCTTATTTGCATCTGATAGCTAAGCTGAACACAGGACGCAGTTCAACCTGGTCGAGTCGAAGGCTTCCTAAGGGCGCCTTGGCCAGCCACCTTATGACTCGTGTCTAATCACGGAGTACAGCTACGATGGAACAGTCAGTCAGGTGCTTATCCCAACACACCCTAGGCCTGTCAGCGTTCTCTGTGCCAGCTTTCGCACAACCGGCCCCAGAGGATTAACAATTTTTTTTTAACAAGTTGTAAGAATTTAATTAATCTGTTGCCAACGTCATCAACCTTGTATAAAGTTTCGTTAATCAAGAAACTGGGAACAAGCAGTGTTTGAGTGCACACACAACTGGATATTGCATATGGCTTGCCGTGTGTGTGTGACTGCTTGAAGAAGGTTTAATATAATTCGGTGTCAGAAAACATAGTTCGTCAGAATATATATGATGGTCTGGAAGCCCGGCAAACTTCAAAGCTACAAAATAGAAGACCTTTGTTTGATATTGAACTGTACGTCCCCATACGCGTGCACAAATCCGCTCAACTTCATTAAAATGATTAAATATTATTCATCGTTGTTGCATGCACGTTTAATCTCAGCTGGCCTTATATAGACGACAACTTAATTATACGAAAATACAATGAACTCAATCACCGTGACCGTAAACTTATGCCTGGTTCACACTGGTCGAAAGAATCGAGGATTTCCATTGTCTGTGCAGGTCATTGGACATTGGTATGTAAAATGCTTGGTCTGTCGGAAAAGAATACAATAGATCGCCGATATCGACTTACGACCAGAAGTAATACGCAAAGACTTCTGTTTAGTTTCCACACCATCATGCAGCAGACACTTATCTTTCTGACGGATGTGGGCGAGTGAATTCGCACATGCACTAAGGTGTATAGAATCGCTTTTTTGAAGAAAACATTTCTCACTCATTCACATCCCCCAGGAGGAGAAAGAATCGCTGGTGTGAACCCCGCTTCAGACAAGAATGAGAGTTGATGAGTTTTTTTAATCAATATCCATCTTTGGTATAGAAATACAATGGATTTACAAACACAATATATATACATATATATATATATATATATATATATATATATATATATATATATATATATATATATATATATATATATATATATATATATATATATATATATATATATATATATATATATATATATATATATATATACATATATATATATATATACATATATACATATATATATGTAAGCCTAATGTGAACAACTATTTAAATACAATATATATACAGTCATGAATTTGATAATGTACACGACCTTGGAATAAAAGACGTACTATGTCTGTGTGTTTTTGAGAACTGTCTTGAAAAGCTGTCTCTACAGTAGTCCTCCTCAGTTCGTAAGTTTGATTCTTTTTACTGGCTGTAGATAACGGTTACATGGGTTGTTTGGGACTTCCACGATTCTTGTCAGCTCGTTGCATGTTTTCCCTCTGATG
Organism: Paramuricea clavata; assembly: GCA_902702795.2. Lineage (NCBI taxonomy): Eukaryota > Metazoa > Cnidaria > Anthozoa > Malacalcyonacea > Plexauridae > Paramuricea > Paramuricea clavata. The sequence goes on along the minus strand of CACRXK020001411.1, from coordinate 4,779 downwards.
TTTTTCCTTCTTTCTTTTAATGTGGCGATTATACTATCATTCTTCAGTCCTAGGATTCTCAGACTTCTTCGTTGAACGCGTTCTGTTTCGAGATATTTAGGGATCCCCCATACTTGCGAAGCGTATTTAAGTATTGGCCGAATCTTCATCGTGTATGTCAGTAGCCCAATCCCGGGTGGTAGGGAAGATTTCCTACATTCTCGAAGAAGGAATAATAATTTATTCGCGTTTTGTTTTTCAATTTTGCGAACATGGGTGTTCCACTTTAAGTCGTTTTGCATCCATATACACCAATAAGTTTGAAGGTGTTTACTCTTTCTATTTCAATACCGTCTGTTTGTATATATGCGTGGAGATTCAGGAGAGGATTGGGAAAACTGATCCACGTGTCCTTTGTTTTCTTTGGATTTACCGTCATTTTATTATCATTGGCCCAATTCACCTCTCGATATCGATTTGTCGACTCCTGCATGTTTGATATGCCTCCGTTTGCAACGACGTCATGACAATGGTGCAGTCAATGCGCGTGCTTGTGCGCATTTGTAGGGTTGTTGTTTGTTAACGTGTCTTCCAAATCATTTATATATAAATATTGAATAGAGTTGGTGAAATGACGGAGCCTTGCGGAACGCCGGCTGGGCATGGGGCGCTTGAAGACATAACACCATGCAGATCACTTGTTGAGTCCGCTCCGTAAGAGAGCACTTCACCCATGTCCAGGAAGCCTTTGCATGACACTATAGATACTTTGAAATCCAAGATAGTAATATGGATCCCATTTCTTCCGGTATTGGAGTTATCTGTTACGTCAAACCAATTATGGTCATCGAGATCAGGGCCGAAACGGTAGATCGGTTTTTAGCGAAGGCTTGTTGGTAGTTTCCTTTATTTAGTCCAAATCGTAAAAGTTGAGTTCCAATTGTATATTTTCTCCACAACAAGTGGCAACGTTCATCGACTCTAGACACCTAGCCCAAGGGTTTAATTAGCAGAATATTATCTTACTGTCGAAAACCAACTCGTCGTTATTTAATTTATATAGGCTGTTGGGAACTATTGATTGTTATGAAAATTTAAATCAGTCTATTTACATTCATCGGTTACTATTTGTCCGCTTAATTCTGTGATTCATCAGTAATTGTTCTGGAAATGACAATTTGCTGAAACTTTCCAGGGGTGAAGTTTATGATATGCTCCGTAGTAAAAACAGAGAAAAAGTTCGCCGAACTCGTTGGCGCCATATTGACCCTTTTACGAGTTACAGGAACAATCGCAATTGCTCAACCGTTTTTGAATTTTGTTGACAAGGATCCTATACTAAAAATGTCTATATCTAGTGATTATATATACAAGAAAACATGGTATTTTAGAAAAAATAAAAAAACATTGGCATTGACGTGCATTGTCGTGGTGCAAAGATGTGTTTTCCCATCTTCTCAGACATGTTTTGTGAAGCATACGCGAAAAATGTAAGACATTATAAACAAAATTATCATAAACAAAATATATGTTTTATCGCCATGTAAAACTACAAAGAACTTAAAGGGGAAGTCAAGTCCGTAATGTAAACAAACGGTTTGTTTACATTTTGAACTGCTGCATTTTTTAAAATATGATGTACTGTCTGAATATCTAACACCATTTTGGTTCGCTATGCTTCTAAATGAATATGAAATAAATTTTATGTTCAGAAAAATTCGAAATTTGGGCAATTTTCACATTAGAGGTCCTCTCATTGTTATGCGCAGAACAGATGCGCAGAACGGACTTGACTTCCCCTTTAAGATATCAGTAAGTTGTAGAAATGATTTTCTCTTATTTTCTGATATGGCATGTAAAACGTATAGAAAAACAATTAAACAAAAATATAAAAACGTAGGGTCACGAACCTTCTTGATTTAAAGAAGGGTTAAACATGCAACATGATGTGGTTTAGTGTGTTTTTCTCTTTGCCCTTAATTAATCTTTCTTTTAATATCACTTTACATTGCAGTCCGACTACACTGATATGTTAGCCAGAATTTGTTTGCAGTAAAAGTGCGCAACGCAAAACTGATGAATCACCTTAAATAGAGGGGGTAATGACAATAAAGGAAATCATTGGGACGGGAGGTATGTGTTCGCTTCAGGGGGGTTAGTTCGACTGTAATGAATTTTGCGCTGATGGTATTTCATGAGTTACAGCAAACGGGAAATTGTCTACTACTGTAATAATTTATATACAACTATCATGGCAGGAGTGTCCTCGCGTGAAAAAAGACATTAATATGTTTGTAATATGTATTTTCGTTCTCGAACTGAGATTAATTTCCGTATTACACAGGGTCGTGCCATGGTAGTTATAAATTTGCGCATGATATCGACTTGTGATTAATCCCAAAAACATCTTCCTAAAAAATCCAGAAATCCTGCTAAGTTTATCGGAAAAATAAAAAAAACAACTCCTAAACTGACTGCCAGAAAATCCCTGAAAATCCCAAAAGTCTCACTGAAAAACCCCAAAATTGACTGAGTCACTTGTTCTTTAAAATCTGTGAAACATTTTGCCAAAAACGGCCCCAGATCTTTGGATATATTGCAGGGATCTTAAATCCCAAAAATCCTCGTTCACTTTTTAATACATCCCTCAAATCTATACCCTGGAGAGCACGGACGCGGAGAACTAGTGGATTTATAAACATATGCACAGCATTTTTCTTGTTCTCCAGATATTGTTATGAAAGTGTTTATAGACCAACCGTACGGCATGTTTCGATCAGCAATAATACGTTTTCTCAAAACACCACAGCGTAGGTTAGATTTATAATTTGTATACATATTAGAAAGGTTCCTAGTTCTCCGAGTAGGGGCGGCTCTAGAGGGGCGGGTCGGCAAATTATTGTATCCAAGGAAGGGGGAAAAGGAACTGATTAAAAACTAATAATTATAGCTCAAATTTGGGGAAATTAGGGGCGGGTGGGAATTTAATATGCAACGGTGGAAATGATTTCACTTACACCCCCCCCCCATTCAAATAGAGTTAGCGCCGCCCCTGGATCCGAGTGGGCGTTACCGATTTTTTCAGGGCTTCATATTCGGCTGACATTGACCCCAGAATTGAAATTGCCATGCTCAAATTAGTCTACACTAACAACTTCAAGTTGTGACATTCAGAGCGCGATTTACGCCAGTTTTGAAAATGTCAGTTTTTTCTGTGCATAGTTTGACTGGAATTTGGGCATGAAGTGAAACATTTTCAACTGTAGATAGATAGATAGATAGATAGATAGATAGATAGATAGATAGATAGATAGATAGATAGATAGATAGATAGATAGATAGATAGATAGATAGATA